>JAFIDM010031838.1:0-29917 GCA_023159025.1 Thereuonema tuberculata | reverse complement strand
TGTATACATTTTTTTTTTTCGAGAAACCCAATTGATCCATGTTGTGAACGGACAGGCACTGATTGTAACAATGTGGATCTGTAATAATAAAAAATGTATACAGCCGTGCTGGCGTGGCCGTGCGGTTTAGCCGGCGGGCTGCCGTTGTGGCCGATGCGCCAGTACGCGGGTTCGAATCTCGGTGGTGGCATGGCTGTTTCTTTCTTCTTCTGTGTTTCGTCCGTTTCCCACCTGGGACTTACTATCTCAGGGTTATCCTGGACGGGATATAATTCTCGTCCCCCCTTTCTTGAATTTCACTAGCCCCGCCCTGACGTTGTCAGGTTGAGCTAGTTACGTGGTCCCTAGTTGGCCAAATTCGATAAAAGGAAGGAAAATGTATACAGTCAAGGGACCGAACATTTTTGACGACTTAAGCGGAGTGACGACTTAGACGGAGTGGGCATTTTTGAAAAAAAAACAAAAACAAAACAAAACACTGAAATACAGTATTTTCATGAATTGCTATAGGATTCGGTGAGAAAGACAAGATTTTCAGAAATCAATTCATGCAAATGAATGAGTGGAAAATAATAAAAAAACAACACTTTTTATAGTTACCACATTTTAATCGTTTTGTCTGTCTTTGAAATGTTCCAGCCAACCAATTTTTGCCGCCGAAATCTTCAATATTCAACTCCTTAGCAATTTCCAGGACTTTTTCTTTGAGAATTACGGCAGAAATCGGCACATTTTGCGATCTGGCGTGTTTTAGCTATCGAACTAAAACCTCCTTAATCTCGTCAAACTTCGATTTCCTCATTCTCTTTCGTTTGTCTTTGCAGTCAGCTTCTTCAATTACTTGTTTCGATGAAAGAATATCGTTTAATGTAGTCCTGGGAATATGGTGTTCTTTGGCAGAAGCTGTTTGATTTTTCAAAAAGTGCAATTAAGTCTTTTTTTTTTCTTTAAAAGATAACGAGGTAAGTTTTCGTTTTCCTGGCATGTTAAAAACGTAATCGAACCATGAAATTGCAAGAGAAAAAAATAGCCCTAGTAGCGGGGCTTACTCGCTATAAAATGAAGTCACACTCAGGAGCGGTCAAGAAAAACATCTACACTCGACAGAGTCGCAGCGAGAAGTGTACTTTGAATAATTAGCAGCGAGATTCCAAGAACCCAAATCCTCCGAAGGGGTAGGAAAGGAATGAAGTGACGGGCGTGGTCGAAAATTCCCCGTAAAGGCTTGGCTTTTCTAAGTGAAGGGGCGGGGCTGAAAAGACAACACGATGGCATGCAAAATGGAGAAGAAAGATGCTTTTGGCCATTTTTGAGGGTGACGAGTTATCCAGAGTAGAATTAAATTTGGTGACGGGTAAAGGAGGGTTATTTTACATTATTGTGTATGAGACCTTGTCGGGACCAAAGGAAAACGACGACTTAAACGGAGTGACGACTTATCCGGGTGACGACTTAACGAGGTTTTACTGTATAAACAAAAAGATAAGTAGAATTAAAATAAAATAAAGAAAGAAGGGAGTATGAAAGGAAAAAAAAAAAGGGAAGAAAGGAGAAGAGAGAAAAAGAATTTTTTTTTTCCCTTCCTTCCCCACCCCTTTTCATATCCACCCCCTTAGCAAATAATGTGCATTAACGTATTTCAGCCAATTATGTTTCACCGTTTTCAACCAATCTAAATACATTTCTTTAAGTGAATATTTGTTTGATATATAAGCATGTTTTTAATTGTTTTATAATTACTTGACAAAGGTTCTAATCAGTTTAAATTGAACCGAAACTAGTCGTTGTTTTTTAATGTTATTTTAAAGGATGTTTTTTATTCAAGGTGCGTCGGCGTCCTATGTTTTAAACTCGTATTTTAAGTTCGATAAATAAATAACATCATACAAATTAAAAAAAAAAATCAAGTCATCCGTTGTAGCGAGAGATACCATTTTTTGAAGGTAGAGACCAAAAATCAGTTTCCCAAATTTAACGAAAGCCGCCATCGTGATGCGCACATAAACAGGACAAATGGATAAACAAAGTGAAATAGTAAGACTTCCCACGATCAGTCAAAAAAGCAAAAAGGTCAAGCCGGTCCTCAAGTTGTAGAATGCTTGTTTATGGACTGTAGAAGCCGGGTTCGATCCCGATTCGCGATGATCCGGAATTTTTACCTGGATACTTCGTCAGACGGAAGGTTTTACTCAAACAAAATGGAAACCAATTCTTTTATCGATAATCGGCCTGACCTTTGATCCACTGTAAGATGACAAGCACTTTACCTTCTCTCATTTAAGTATACGGGTATTATGCTTGAACTTTTATATTATACATAAATAAAAGAATATAAAATATATGATTCCTTGTAGTTTTGGTATTTTTATTGCTTATATTAAAGGTGAAAGAAGTCAGTTTCTTTTCATGTAATGACAATTTTTCAAATAGATACCAGAGCCGTACTGTTTATGACCAGTCAATTATTCTTCACCCACATTTTGCGACCTCGTAGGACGTGGCTGTCAGGATTCCTGTGTGTGTTCTGTGTGTGTGGAAAACTCCCTCCAAACCTGGTGTCGGAGTCTTATCTCGTTAAACTCCCATAGTCTGGAAGTTTGTGGAAAAATCTGACTTTCGGTCCAGGCTACTTCCGATTTTGGGGGTCATTGAGCGCAGGAAAATAGAACTCATTAGTGAGATGTAGAGCGACTATGATACTTTCGACCCAGTGTGGCCACATCCGGTTCACGTGACCACGCGGTCAGTCGCCAGAATGGTGTGAAATGGCGGGTCTAGACATACTAAATAAAGTCAGTGCGGACTTTACAACAGCTTGAATAAATGAATTTTGCGCGCTAATTAATGATAGTGTCATTTTTAATAACTTAAGCGTTTAATAGATTGCAAATTGTATGGGGTCGCTTGTGAATTGATTTTGTTTAATTCTTACGAAACTGATTCTCACTAAAAATTGCTCTGAGAACATGGTGGAATTTTTGTTTCAGCTTCTGATGACAACTTCTGAAACCAAGAACAGCAGCTGTCCTGAGATGCTTAGAGAGAAAAAAAAAATCAATTTGATGGTAACGGAACTTAGCACAGGAATTTCCCAAGACCTTGGATGAAAAATAATAAATAATAAAAAGAAAAAAGAATGGGAACTTAAGATAAAAATATCAGAATTCTTTTTAAAGATGCCAGTGTCTATTGTTTCGCTTTTTTATTTTTCAATTTTATCAATGTAATTATTTCAATCCGATTTCTTTGACGTTTTACGAGTAAATTTTTTCCACGTGAAACTATTGTTATACTATCTTGAGATAACTGATCTGATTAAATATAAGAAAAACAGATAATACTGCATTTCATAAGTTATTTTGTACAGTGTTACTTTATAAATAAACAGAGACTTGAGTTGTCGTATCTTCAAGTCTTTTACTATTTGGATTCCGTAAGTAAATAGTATTGTGATCCAAGTGCTTTAGTTTTGTCTTAAGTTGTATTAATGTATGTTCTTTATTTATTTATTTATTTATCTGTCCAGTATTTGTGGGATTTTGTAAAGAATGTAATGAAACTTAAATCTAAACGTAAACTTAATTCTTAAATTTTAAAGCACTTTATTGTATTATGTTGAATTTCTGTAATTTTTAATCTTTTCAATGTTTTTTTCTGTGTTATACTCATCTGAGTGGTGTACATAATAAATTTTATTCTGCTATTTATTTTATTTAGAAAAGCCCTGATACTGAAGCCAACACAGCGTATGGTAGTATGTCTATGAAAGTGGAGAGCGACAGTCGAACAAGGCTGGTGGGATCAGGAAACGAGTGAGTAATATATCATTTATACGGCTTTTTAAAAGAACGAAAGAATAGCAAAATTGATGTGGAGAGGGATAGCTTTTTTAAAATGATCAACAATCGGGGGTGGGGGACTAGTTTGGATTGTTCTCCACGACCGTCTTCTTCGACAACATCTGGCGTCGTCAGTCTGTCTTCAGGGATATTTCTTACCAGCGCCGGTCCACCGGGCTTCGTCTGGTAACGATTACGGCCAGTCCGCCACTTCGCTCAAAATCGCGATAGAATTTCCGAATAGCAGTCTGGCGATATTTTACCTGTAGTTAAAGTCTAACAGATGGATGTTGACGATCTCGTTTGCGTGAGAATTACGGAAAACACGAGATCTGGCCATTAGCCTCTTCAGCAGGTCTCAAGGAATTTAGTATTTTGAATGTCTGTCACTAGGAAAATGCTATCTAATAAATTTTATTGTTTGTTTATTGACTGTTTTCAATTTATGAAAACTATATTAAAATGTAGTAAAAGTCTCATGCATTTCCCGGTATTATAATTCATTTAAATATTTCAATTTACTTCGCCATTTTGTGAGAAGACATGGATAGAGGCTATTCTCGCGTAAATTACGTGAAATCACGAAAATACGAGATCGTCAAGATCCGTCTGTCGGACTATAAGTTGTTTCTTGCAGTATCTAAGTTTATAAGAAGTTCGAAAGAACTTTAAACTACTTTCCCTAAAATTTTCTTAAAAATTATTATTTTTCTTTTTGTAAAGTCAGGAAAAAAAACCACGAAACCGAAAATCTTACATTTACATTCCAGTTATTCCATATTTTAGTACACATTTTTCATTTTCTGAAAATAAATAACGAAATAAATAAATCTACATTATTTACTTAAAATTGTCTGAATTTGGATTAAATTTAATCGTATCAAACAACACAGAATGGATTAACTAAGATTTAATATTCATTGTTTAAAATAATGAGAGATTAATAGAAATAGGATAGAAATCCATTGTTTAGATTCCAATGCTTTTCTATGGGGATTTTTATTGTTTTCTCGGGTTAATTTCTCGGCAAGGAACCATTTGGGAAAATATTACAAATAGAAATGCTAGATCATCTCTTGTCCTTAAATATACATACCACGTTTCAATCCATCCAGTGGTTGAAAAGTTATTAGAGCGATAAGGGGAACAAACTTAAATCTCACTTTGTTTTTGAAAGTCTTTCTTACGTAAGGTACCGTATATGCTCCAATAAACGCCGAGGCTCTTATTGTCGCCGGTCTCTAATAAGCGCCGGGCTGCAGAGGGGACACGGCCAAATAGTAGCCGGTCTCTAACAGTAGCCGGGTCTTTGATATTTGCCTTCCGTTACTAGTGTAAGCATCCGTATCTTTGTAGTCGTGTATAATACCTTACGGTACATTGCCGTACAAAATGCCGCCGAAACGGTCATTTGACATTGCCTTTAAGATTCGTGCGGTGGAATACGCGAAAGAAACTTCCGGTGAGGCGGCCGCCCGTCATTGCGATTTCGGACGACGAATAGCAGCGAAAGGTACAGAAAGACATTGACATTTATCTTTAAGAAATTCAAATAAAGTAGCTGTTTGTAATATTAGCCGGTATTTATGTGTAAAAATATTGCGTTCTGAAGGTTGTTGTTAATAATGGCCGGCTTCTAATAGCAGCCAGTCTCTATTAAGCACCGGGAGCCGAGGCTAGTTTTGCAAATAAACGCCGGGGGCCTCTATTGGAGCATATACGGTATGTTAAAAAAAACCAAACACACAGACGGACTGAGTGATTTTATAAGCTTCACTTGTCTTTTGGAAAGTAGGTAATAAATGAAAAAAATATCCAGTATTCACTCTGCGTGTGCATTTTTTTTTTATTAAATCCTGAATGTAATGACGATGATAATAAATGCCTTGGATGTTATCATCTTTACAAACTAATTCTGCGAAACATATCTTAATACCTTATCTTTACTTCAAGAATAATCTCGGTAGTTAAGCGATAAAACTACTGCTAATCAGTGCTAACAATAGTTTAGTGACAATAAAATTATTATGTTAATTAAAGGAAATTCCAATATCACCCTCACCTCATTACAGTCCTAAAAACGAATTGTTTATCTTTACAGCTTGTGTTGTGAAATATCTATGCCTTAAAAACAAATATCTCATTTTCAAATTTAAATTTATCAGTGGTTCGCAAACTCCGCCAATTTCAAAATCATAACCGTTCAGCAATTTTCTAGAAAAAAGTCAATAGCTTTTCTAAAATGAAATTTATTAGATGTTGTACAGTTCGATTTTTATGACAATTTTTCTAGTAGTTCATAAGCCTTTTTCCTGCTAAAACTATCGCTATGTGCAAGAAAACGAATCTGTAAAATCGCGCGAACACGATGAGACAAAACTCACTTACGATGCCAACTTTGGTTGCAAGCGACAGTCGCACGCGATATATGCATTCCTATCGGCCAGACCTGGCAGTTGTCAATGTTATATTTCGAACGGACCGTTGCTCCCGACAATAATTAGAGTGAAGCATTGGAACAAGTCAGTCGTGACGTCATGCATATTCTCCAAGTTCAATCCATTGGGCTTCAGATCTTCTTCAATCTTCGTCTTCAGTTCAGCTGAACGGAGAGCAATTGTTACTAGAGTAATGAGGCTATCTTTCGAAAGGAAATAAAGTTTAAATATTAATTTAAATTAATTTTATGCGTCAGAATACATCAAAGACTATTAAAAAAAAACGTTTTTCCCCAGAATTTCACAGCGGCTGCTTTTTTTGTTCGATGGAATTCTGGGATAGTCTATCGCTCGCTAGTAAAGAATTAACGAATTATTCCTAATAAATGAAAGAAATTCCAAACTAAAATGCCTGAGAATGTATTTACCTAAATTTCTCTTAATTTCTAAAAATTCGATATTAATAATATGACAAATATGCTTCAATAGTAATTAATAAATTCAAAATTTTAAAGCTATTTTCGCTGATCGATTTGCAGTTGAAGCACATACTATCACTCAAAACCGTTCGAAAATCTTTCTTCAAAATGTTTTCTGGCTTATTCTTATCCATAGAATTAATATACTGTATTTCAATGTAAAGATTGTTTCCTTTCGAATGATGATCTTCAGTGCATTTGTATTGAAAACTATCAGCGGAGCAAAAGCAGCGAAATATGAATGACGTCACCACTGACATGCTTTAATTCTAATTGGTTGGATTAACGACCAGCATGTTGGAAGCAAACCACTTCGTTGGATCATGTCCTATCCTCCTGGTCAGTAGCGACTCATCGAATGTAGCACGTTGTTTGCAACTGTGCGACAGATGTTGGCTGATGTTCGCCTAGCTTAAACCTGTTTAACGTTGCAGCATAGTATGACAATCGTACAGGATTTTTTTCCGCAGATCTCCCGGATGGAAGATCCAAATGCCGTGTGTCAATAAATTCAGTTGCCGATGATTAGGCGTCACACACGTAACACAAAGTTGGGAGACGCATTCCCAAACAATGCCATGATTGTCTGTGTTGGGAACTGGTTGGCCAATGTTGGGCCAACGCTTTATGTCACGTGGGCTGTATAGTACTTTTAATGGACGCTTATTCGTTAATAGGCCTGAGTACAGTCACTCTTCTGCATTGGAGGAGATGGTCTGGGATTATGATATAGGAAACATCGCCGTTTATCCCGTTCCTTAAACCCTACAATCAACCGTTTTTGGCCCTGGACAAGAACGAAACGGAATAACCTACGTCGATGAGGTGTGGATGTCTACTATTGGCGGGAGACTGCTGTTCTGTTCCCCGGACTTCGCTTCTTGGTTAACATTAACTACAGTACATGATGAACAATCTATCACACTGCCAGTTTCCTAGATACTGCCACCCTACAACCAGTTTCCTATAATCCTGCCTTCTCCATAATACCTCACATCTCTCTCCATATCAAGCAACTACGAATGGATGGCATTCAAACACTATCACCACATATCTGCATACTTTGAAGAACGACTTGATTGTAAATAATAAGGATGAGAAAGTTATCCCCGCTTGCGGTACTTTATCTAATAGCTTAAATGATGTGAGATTCTTACATGAACGCCAAATTGAAAAAAAATTCCGAAGTCGTCAGATGTAAAAGGTTGAAACAGTTTCATTTTGATGCTTGCGATATGAGAAGATTATAACGACGTTCTTACTAACTATTTAGTCTTTTACCTGATTCCAAGCTTCGCTGCGTGGTTCATCGGTAAGTACGTATTTCCCATATAAGCCTTGTTGGCTCACGGGGCTCCGATGTTTCAGTGACCATCGGGACTAGTTGAGATTGGTTGGTCAGCACAATGCTATTCCGCCTTAACCCCCCCCCCCCCCCCGGAAAAAAAAACAGCTTTCATTTTATAGAGCGCTGGCTGAACCTTAGGGCCGTCCGGACAGGAAATAACCTAAGAAAAAAATCACACCGATAAACTTCGGGTGGTTATCAAGGACACCAAAACAAATAATGTTTGTCAGTAAACCGATGTCCGCAAATCAGCCGGATTCGGCACGAGAAGGAATCAAAGACACACATCATAGAGTGACAGATTTACAGCACGAAGTGTTGTCCATTTATTTCAATACAGAGATTGCATCGTCGATTCATTGAATATCGACTACACAACAAAGACCATTAATAACAGCACGTACAGCCATTGTACATGGTTACCTAATTACTTTAGTTTAATATTATTCTATATAATTTCACAATCCAAAGAACAATTTTTACAGACTTTTTTTTACACTGCCAATACATTTTGCCACTCCCTGGAAAACATTCGTGTGAGCGCTTATGATCTATACTATTTAGAACATTAAATTTCATAGTTCTTGATCTACGACGTTCTGTCGATGTGTTGTTAGATATACTCTTGAGAAATTCCACATATATCCTTCTAAATATTTCAAGACATTTCTTTAAAGCCCCGCAAACACCATGCAATTTTTCAGCAACTTAGTCGTCCGATTTTAACGTCACGAGTTGATATAGACAGTTTTGAGCCCGTTTATTTGCAACTAGACAAAAGTTTATATCAACTCGTGATGTCAAAATCGGACGTTTAAGTTGCTGAAAAATTGCATGGTGTTCGCGGGGCTTAAATTTCACTGAATAGATATATGAGAAACATTAAGATTTCTTGTAAAAACTGTTACTGTCAGGATTTTGTTATTTTCTGCAGTTTGAAGGGAGTAACAGATAAATTAATAGGGGCAATGCATATATAATATTAAAAGAATTTAGTGAAGAATAAAGTTTAACTGATAAAAAAAAAAAAAAAACTTTTTGTTTTAAATAAAAATAAATATGTTTGCATGAATGTAAAGGTTAAATAATAAACAGGAAATAAAAAAAAATGATTTTAGACCATAATTTATTTTCTTAAACAATGAAATTGATAATATTTAACGCGTTTTAAGAACTCCAACTATCCCTGTAAAAACAGTGGACACTCCTCCCTCAGATCGTAGCTTTTTCAGTCTTTTGGTAGCGTCCTAATGGAGCCCCACTATGAACTTCTGATGCCAGTTGACAGGTGAGTACGATATTATGGAGAGAGGGGAAATGCTGTCGTAAATATGAACAGATTAATGTTTGAATTTAGTTCGAAGATATTTGACAAAACCATTGCATTTGGAATCACGAGTAGAATCATTTTCAAGGAATTCGCGCCAAAACAACGTAAAATAAAATCGATTTAGGACCAATGGCAGATAAAATCGAAAATTTTACTTACAATTCAAGAAAAAAAACAAAAAATTCCCAGGAGCCATTACAATATTATGACAAATTAAGTTTTTTAATTAATTACTTCGTTATCGTAAGGGATCCTTTATCCATAATTAGACTACGTATTTGAAAATGGGGTGTAAAAGGGAATGGCTGCTTTTACAGGTTGAAGGGGTGTTGCCAAAAACTTAATCTAGGCAATGCATATTTAATGTCAATTTTTAATTCGAAATTTAGACATACACTGATTATGGATTTTCAAAAATAATTTTGTGTTCTTCAACATTATATTTAGCAGGACTTTAATTCGTAATCTTAATATTTAAAAATGAATGTTTCTTTATTCGTTTGTCCCGTTTTCGTTCCTATACCATTTATCAGATTGCGATGAAACTTTGGTGAGGTATTGTGCGCACTCCCGCGAAGGTTTCTGAATTAGTAGAACCATTTTTCAATATCTGGTGCGCGAGTCGTTTCAACAAACAAATGTATTTCCGGTTTCAACGTTTGCAGTTTCCGGTGCGACTCGCATTTGCAATGACCATCAACAAAGCACAGGGACAATCGCTACAAGTGTGTGGAGTAAATTTGGAAAACCCAGGCTTCACATATGGACAGCTGTATGTGGCCTGCTCAAGCGTCGGAAAACCTTCTGATTTATTCGTGTATGCACCAGCCGAAAAAACAAAACGTATTGTGTATCCCAAAAGCACTTCAATCAACAGAATTAAAACGCTAACACTTTCTTACGTTGAGTGGCATTGCAACGCATGCCGGGTATAGCTAGTTTCTATCTTATTTTGTCAGGATATTAATTGGTCAAATTATAATCGACAAAGTTCTAAATTCTTAATAATTAAATCTTCAATTTAAAGTCTTTAACTACTAACAATCACATTTTCGATTCTAGGGTCGTTTTGTAGATGCAGTGAGTGTTCAGAGATCGGATTCGAAAGGTTACAAACAAACTGAATGGCTCTCCAACCCAAAAAAAAAAAATAATAAAAAAATCTGCATTCCATTCTTTTTCCCATTGAATGGAGTAGGGGATCACAACCTTCACCATCGTACCCCCTCTAATAATACAGTACATTATTTTAGGTAGTTAATCTCCCCCCCCCACACACACACACTCTTATTTCAAAACGTCAAATGATAATACCATGAATTTTTGGACAGTGTAAGAGTGATCAATAAATTGACTGTAATGCATGCTGAAGTTCGATCTGTTGTTTGAGACCAGAATTTGGTCGTTCTAATGAAGATTTTTTTTTTTATGTACTGCACATCGCGAACTTCATTGTAAAGCATAGACAGATAAAAAAACACCTTTTTTGACTACTTTATTTTCCCCATGATAAGACAGGATAGTATTTTTTAAAAGGGAAAAGGCTGAAATTAAGACTTTGTTCAAGGAGATATCACATTGGCAGTTCAAAATAAGGGATGGAGAGATGGGATCCGAAGTTGGGGAAGAGAACAAATTCGAAAAATTACGGAACCTCCGCCTCAGAGGCGTATATAGGGTGAGGATGCGGAAAACCTATTTTCTTCCTTTCTTTTTTTTTTTGGTTAGATGGTCAGTTGAGAGAATAGACCTTGCTCTTCTCCCATTTAAATTTTGGCTCACCCTGCAGAACAACATAGATATGTCCCTGCTCCGCCTTAAACATGACAAAAAATTAATATGTAAGACATGAAATCAAGATATTGAGGATGCGCGGGAAAATGTG
Organism: Thereuonema tuberculata; assembly: GCA_023159025.1. Taxonomy (NCBI): domain Eukaryota; kingdom Metazoa; phylum Arthropoda; class Chilopoda; order Scutigeromorpha; family Scutigeridae; genus Thereuonema; species Thereuonema tuberculata. The sequence goes on along the minus strand of JAFIDM010031838.1, from coordinate 18,598 downwards.
CATATTTGAAATCTTTATAATTTAAGTAAATAACTGTACATAAAAGCCCTGAACACTGTAATAAATTAAGTCAATAGTAATTACTAATTATTACTAATTACCTTTGATTCGTGTGTATATTAATGGCATCCATTTAAGTTATCTCAATGTCATCGATGGTGATTCGTTCAATTTGGACTCATCCACGCAACTGATCACACGAACTCTCATTGTAATCGATACAGTAAAGCATCAGGTTAGTTCTTTGTTTACGAAAAACTGATAGCGTGGAATCACATTGACAAAATATTTTTTTCCTACTTAATTTTTTTTTTTAAACACTCGTCAAAATTTATATATATATAAATATTAAGAAATTACAGTCCTGCTAGGTTCTACTTCTAGATTCTGTGTGCAGGTGCTGAAGTTACATAATAATTACATTAAATTAATACAAAATCAAATTAAATTATCAATAAAATAGTTGAATTCAAGATAAAAAAAAAAAATGACGAAACAAAATACAATCGTTAAGTCGTCACCCGGATAAGTCGTCACTCCGTTTAAGTCGTCGTTTTCCTTTGGTCCCGACAAGGTCTCATACACAATAATGTAAAATCCGTCAATAATGTAACCCTCTTTTACCCGTCACCAATTTTAATTCTACTCCGGATAACTCGTCACCCTCAAAAATGGCCAAAAGCATCTTTCTTCTCCATTTTGCATGCCATCGTGTTGTCTTTTCAGCCCCGCCCCTTCACTTTGAGAAAGCCAAGCCTTTACGGGGAATTTTCGACAATGCCTGTCACTTCATTACCTTTCCTACCCCTTCCGAGAATTTGAGTTCTTGGAATCTCGCTGCTAATCATTCAAAGCACGCTTCTCACTGCGACTCTGTCGAGTGTTTACGTTTTTCTTGACCGCTCCTGAGTGTGACTTCATTTTATAGCGATTAAGACATGCTATAAGGACTATTTTTTTCTCTTGCAATTTCGTAGTTCGATTACGTTTTTAACATGCCAGGAAAACGAAAACTTACCTCGTTATCTTTTAAAGGAAAAAAAAAAACAACCTAATTGCACTTTTTGAAAACTCAAATGTTTCGAAAATAGCTTTCGCCAAAGAACACCATATTCCCAGGACTACATTAAACGATATTCTATCATCGAAACAAGTAATTGAAGAAGCTGACTATAAAGACAAAACAAACAGAATGAAGAAATCGAAGTTTGACGAGATCGAGGAGGTTTTAGTTCGATGGCTAAAACATGCCAGATCGCAAAATGTGCCGATTTCTGCCGTGATTCTGAAAGAAAAATCCATGGAAATTGCTAAAGAGTTGAACAATGAAGTTTTCGGCGGCAGCAATGGTTGGCTGGAACATTTCAAAGACAGACATTGCCTTTCTTTTAAAACGATTAAAATGTGGTAACTATAAAAGTATTTTTTTTTTTTATTTTCCACTCATTCATTTGCATGTATTGATTTCTAAAAATCTTGTTTTTCACATCGAATCCTACAGCAATTCATGAAAATACTGTATTTCAGTATTTTTGTTTTTTGTTTCAAAAATGCCCACTCTGCCTAAGTCGTCATTCCGCTTAAGTCATCAAAAATGTTTGGTCCCTTGAGTGACGACTTAACGAGGTTTTACTGTATAGAACAATAAAGTTATCCCTTCTATAATACAATAGAAATTAGAAATTCAATACTCAAAAATAAAATGTGAGTATAAAATAACTAAAACAATAGTAAAAGAAAACAAACATAATTAATTCAATTTTAATGACGTAAATGACAACCAATGTCAGCCAGAAATCAAAGCAGAACAATCAATATATTTAATATTTATTAGTTCATTAAGAAACATTAAGAATAATTTAATAATTTAATCTATGTTTGTTTAATTAAGAATAGTTAAATAAAATGATAAACCTGGGCAGCTTTTCGTTTCAAAAGTAAAATAAAATTAAAAAAAAAATAAAATGAAAGTTTAAAGAGTCAAAATTAACTTTTCGGCAAAATAATAAGTAGGATAGGTCCTTTCAGCTTTGCAGCACTCATAATAAAAGAAATTCTCCTGGTCTTGTTTAGGCAGTCTAACACTTTGCTCATGTACCCACTTGTATAACTTGCATGTCTGTCTTGTAATCTTCTTGACAAACAGCACAATACCAACTTTCTTGTGAGGCAGCTACAGCAGTTCATTTTGAGAGAACACTGGAAAATTTGAGGACGAAGTCGATGTTGACTGAGCAGCAGTGGATGTTATAAAATGTACTGTTTAGATGCTGCAGGAAATAAGACCCACATTCTTTTTTTCTTTCAGCGCGTTTTCGTGTCTATCGCTAGATAGCAGACAGCACTGCTACCAGATGAGAGATTCGCTACCAAAGAAACTGAGGGCAAATACGATAATCAGAGTTGGGGGATTATTACCTGCTGGACCTTATTACAGCTCCTTACCTTATTATAGATTTGTAATACCCTTAACTTAGAAGAGAGAAAACAGTTAGAACAATAAAAATCACTTGGAATACATGGGATTCGTTGATGATCAGTACAATTAAAAATAGTTATATCAGAAATCTGAAACTTGAATGGCACGATTACAAGATTACTATTGTTATAAATCGAACCTATATATATTCACAGGGTGAATCTAAAATAGGGGGACAAACTGCGGGGGCGGGTTCCCCTTACCAAATGAAGTGCATGGTTGCCGAGTTATTCCAAACCAAAAAAAACGAAGCCAGACTACAATGGATATGAACAGTGTCTTTATTAATAGCACGTAGTTCGTAAAATACCACAATACTGATGCCCATTCCCAACAAAGCGGTAGTGTAATTCAGTAATGCTACCAATAAAGATACTGTTCATGTCCATTGTAGTCTGGCTTCGTTTCTTTGGGTTGGAAAAACTAATTCACTTATGGTCATATGTTTATCTGACCTTTTTTACTTCATTTGGTTTGGGGAACCTACCCCCGCAGTTTGTCCCCCAATTTTAGATTCACCCTTTATATATTTACCCACATATATATACAGTAGAGCGTCGATAATCCGGACCTCAAAAATCCGGAGCGTCGATAATCCGGATTCAATTCCGGTGAAAAAAAAAGTTCAAAAATCAATAGCGGATTTTTTTAAGTGCTCTGACAATGTATAAACTTGTATATTCTTTCATTAAAATACATTATAAGTTCATATTAATTAATGGTTTTATTTATCTGCTCCAATTATTTAACCATTAAAGTGAATTATTAACGGTTTTAGCAAGTTTTCTTTTTGTTATGAACTCAAACGACCTTTTTTGGTTCTTTTCGAAAATCCGGACATTTTGATAATCCGGACAGGGTCCGGTCACAATTAATCCGGATTATCGACGCTCTTAAATATATATTTAAGGAATAAAACGCAGTAATAATGAATTTCAGAAACCCATCATGAAGTTGAAATTTCACTGCTAAAGGACTGCTATTGAAGGAACTACCTATTCATATTGACTGAAATTGGGCCCATAGGTGAAAAGCGAAGGGCAAAAAACTACAATTTCGCTGAAAATTTCGTCATCATGATAAATTAACACTAATTATCTAGAAAAATCTGAAAAATTTCTGAAAAACAGTGTTTTGAATAGCTTTTTTATTTACGTTCTTAACATATGACTATCGAAAAGTTGACATGACAACTATATATATATTTTCCGTATATACAAGAAAGTATTTTGAAAGGAAAATGAAAAACCTCGGAGTTAAAAGAAAAAAAAAAATCATTAAATAATATACAGTTTACGTATAATTTATTAGTGATACGGTCCATCATTTGAAATCCCTTTGATGAGGTAGATCCCTTCATTATGTCCTTCATTTAGATGACGTAATCATTAAAATAATTTTCAATTATGATAATTATTAAGCCAATCAAGTGCCTTGTTATGCAGAATCCACCTCCTTACCAGCCAACAGAGTCCCTTTGTATTTCGAATCGAAGAGGTCAATGGAAGAAAGTTGAATTGTCTCGATTTCCCAATCACAGGAGACAACCCTAATTGGTTTTCTATGCTATGCTCCATCCCAGTGCTCTTGACACCGTGTCAAGGCTCGCTCTTCACCCTCGTGAGTTTCCTGACCGTCTAATAACTCACGGCAGCACTTATTTGATAGCCACAGTCGAAATAGGCATTTCCTCTGTCGTCATAGGTACGGGGTAGGTTCGTGTATTCGCAGCTGTGAGCCATCGAAAAAGAACGAGCGCTGCTGAGCTGAGATTTTTAAAATCAGAAAAAAAATGGGGCTCAAAGAATAAATATTAGGGCTTCACTTTAAATGAAAATGTAAGGAAATAATTATATCTGAAGCTAAATGTAGTGCTAAATGATAAAAAAACCAAGGTAGATCATATATAATAAACCAAATAATAATCTAAAGTAACATAGTAGCGTAATTTATAGTTCAATTCATTTTTGTATTTGAAAAACTGAATGTATCAAATTGAATATCTAACATACACTTTCATTCAGAACAATTTCATTCAGAAAATAAAATGAATAAAGTAATTAAAACAAATAGAATATATATACCCTATTTTTTCAGTTTTTTTAAATTTTTAAAAATATTTGGTTGTTTGTTTAATTAACTTTTTTTCTTTACTTATCTGCATTTTATATTGATGTTTTGTATTATTTACAATATTTAAATGTTCGCGCCGTAACTAAATCATTCGCCGCCAGATGGCAGTGCTTTTTGTTTCATTTTCAATTTTCAAATTTTCGTTGGCTATTTAGTTTTTTTTTTAATTTCATCCAAATTTATATCATAAATAAAGCTTAATCTTACACAATTATCTGTTGTATTTATCTTAAATGTAATGCTTTTGTATTAACACCAATTACAACTTTCGAAATTTCAATCTTACGGCGCTTTTTTAATACTATGTTGCTGTTAACTTACCGCTTTCCATATCAAGTTTTCAGATAGTTTAGATAGATCTGTTTGTTTATTATGCTGCAGAAACACACAAACAGAGCAATTATTCATCCTCTATACTGCAAGTAGTTACTGACTTACGAAAATTCGTACTTACGACCAAAATTTTCAAAATATCGTAAAATCGAACATTTTCAAAAAAAATAAATAAAAAAAAAATGAATATTTTCAGTATTCGAACATTTTTTTTTATATAAGAAACTTGGACGTATCTAGAATATGTATAAACCGTACATAAACATAATATGTACACATATACTTACAGACCGCTGTGGTACCACTAGTGTTCATTCCACTTTTCCAAAACTGTTTAAGGCAACATCTGTTGTAACTAGAATTAAATGGCGGTTGGTGGAGCTCTCGGTTCTCCTGTCAACAGTCGTAACTGGTTGTTTGCTAAAAAAAAAGTCTTTCTAAGTATATTCGTTTGAAAATAAATTCATTTTACGTCTATATTTGTAATATTTATTATACTTACTTATTCAAAATATATTTAATACTTTATTGCTTATTTCGTGAGATAAGTGAGGTTTCATATACGCACATACGTAGTATAAAATTGAGTTGACCAAAAAGTTCGTTCGGTTTTTAGGTAAAAATAAAAGACACATTTTTCAATGTCACCATTATTTTTATTGAACTATGTCTTCAACGGTTTGTTCCACTATCTTCTGCCTTCTTTCAAGCAGCTTCATAATTCAATCTTCCCAAATCTTTTTATCATTTTGAGCAAAACCTGTTCCAGATGCCTTTGGTGTCTTCCAGGGAATTGAATTTTTTCCATTAAGAGAATTTTGTAAAGACCGAAATCAATGGAAATCCGAAGGTGCAATGTCTGGTGAATAGGGCGGATGAATCAGAACTTCCTAACCAAGCTGTAACAGTTTTTACCTGGTCATCAAAGAAAAATGCGGTCTTGCGTGCTTATTGTCTCCATCTTCAATATTAAATTGGCGACACAACATTCACCAATTTTGATCAGTTTTTATTTTAAATGCTCGCTGATATGACAGCTGTCGCAATAGAATCTAACAAAATGGTGTCGAATGACGTTCAAGACACCTAAGTGCTTCTAGAGCCAACGTACGAAAAAAAAAACCGAACCCCGAACTTTTTTGGCCAACCTAATACTCGTACATATAAAAAGATTCCTTTATTTTTGGCAATTTCCACTTACGAGCAAGCTGCTGGAATTGCAATGTACATTGAAGTTAGAATGAAAAGGTTTTTAAAAGGTTAGAATAAAATGAAGTTCTCTATACAATTTATGTTTATCTATCGTCCGTCCGAGATATGTTATAGGTTTCAATTATTTGAATCATACCGAAACGTCTTATAAATCTATTTATAACTAATATAATTATTTATAACTATATATAAATAACCAAATACGTGCTTATTTTGTTGTAGAGTATAATACATTTTTATAATTTTGGGTAAAAAGATGGGGACGAACACCTTAAGTTACTTAATATTTTTAATTTCCGTAATTATGATAATGTTAATTACTGATTAATTTTTCGAAATTCGTAGACGAATGAAAATTAAATATAAAAAACAGGAACAAATCATACAACTAATTTTATTAATGAAATAAACAATTAAAAAAAGTATTGTTACTTGTATAAAGTGTCAAAATATCATAATTCTCTACGTTCGTTCCTCCGTCGCAGTTACTCGTAGGCATCAATACGAAACGTAATAAAAGATTTCGATTATCAACCTTAAAACGTATTTTAATTTCTGTATCTTCTCCTATATACAGTTAATTAATGAAAAATAAACAGTCCTTAAAGAATTTGTTGATGAAAAATTAAATAAAAAGAAGTGTAATTTTTTTTTGTTTTGTTTTCATTCGCGTTCGTTTTTTAAAAGGAAATTTTCAGAAATTTTAATTTTTTTTTTTAGGTTTTTTTTATTGTCATTCTCTCTTTTTTTTAATAAATATTTTTTAAGATTTTCAGAATTAATAAAAAAAAAAATCATCTAAATTTCGTTTTTAAGATTTACGAAATGATATGTTACCACCAGTATACCCTGATTTTGGACTGAATTTAAATATTCGTTATAATAAAAGAAATAATAACTTAAAAGTTTTGAGGAAAGCAACAGAAAACCACCTCAATATCTGTTCCGTGAATTACTATGTTGCTGACTTGCCCTGTCATGTGACATAAAACAAAAAAACAACGGTAGTTCATCCCAAATGCCTATGGACGGTGGTTAGACATACGAATGGTCATGTTAACCTACGCTGTATTTCCATTAGATCACAGCAGCAGTGAATAGCGACAATTAAAATTCATTGTTAGAATTATGTACAGTCTAACAGATAGATGTTGACGATCTCGTTTGCGTGAGAATTACGGAAAACACGAGATCTGGCCATTAGCCTCTTCAGGAGGTCTCAAGGAAATTAGTATTTTGAATGTCTGTCACTAGGAAAATGCTACCTAATGAATTTATTGTTTGTTTATTGACTGTTTTCATTTTATGAAAACTATATTAAAATGTAGTAAAAGTCTCATGCATTTCCCCGTATTATAATTCATTTAAATATTTCGCCATTTTGTGAGAAGACATGGATAGAGGCTACTCTCGCGTAAATTACGTGAAATCACGAAAATACGAGATCGTCAACTTCCATCTGTCAGACTGTAGCAGAAAGTAAGCATAAATTAGCCACAGAAATGTAAGATGAACTGCAACAATGGCAAGAATCTCTCTTCAAAATTGAAATTCGAATGAAATTTTGAAGAATTTTGGATTACAAATGATTTTGTTGTTGCTGTTGTTAAGATGTACTGAACAACAACGTAATCTTAGATCAAACATAGAATATAGATTAGAACATTTAATCAATTAGATAAATGTTTTTTATGCTGCAGGGGTAGTAAAAAACAAAACAAAAAAAACTTGCGTACTCAATCTTATGATTTATTATCTATTAAATCTTACCACAAACAAACATGAAATGTAGTTTTAATGTTTATCTGGAAATTGATAAACTTTTATTGCGAGTTTTTACTTAAAAGCATCTTACGAGATGGACGGCATAGGAGGTAGAGGTTTGTGATCTCTATTGTCCTCCAAATGAGAGATGGCCGGCGGAAGTTTGAACTGCGCAGCCCTTCCGGTAGCTGATCAATTATGTTTTCCTGTCACAATGGACGCCGTCGTCTGTTTTCACTGAGAAAGACATGTTGATAATGCCAAATTAAAACTTCTCTCGACTATTTAGCGTTATTTCAATACCAGTTTCTAACAATAAGTATTTATATAAATAAATAAATATATATTATTTATAAATACAATGCTCTTTTGAAAAGTAACAAGCGATTACCGTAATGGCGGCGTCCTGTCATAAAATCAGACGGAAGTGCCTGACCAGACTAATCGATCATACATGCGCAGATCTCACAAAAACAGGGCGGCCATCTCTCATTTGGAGGACAGTAGATAAAATCTGATGAAAGGCTAATTCCACGTTTATCGCCTTATCTTTTAGTCCTAGTTGAAATATACTAAGAATTCATCATGGAAATTCCAATATATAATTATTTTAAACAATAAATCAAAATGTTATATAATTATTGCAGTTTTGTTTGAAAATACACTACTGCATTCTCCCCTACCTGAACAGATGACCCCCGGACCTTGCGATAAACGGCGATCACGAATGTATAGGCCACTCAAATTCGTCTTCCCTCTATATATACAGGGTGATACCAAAAGGTGGGGCAAAAATTTAGCCTTAGGTTCTACCCATGACACCAAACAAAAAAAGTTTCTATAAACACATGGGTCCGGAAATGGATAGTTTTCGAGAAAAACGTCTTGTATCATTATGCAATGTAGGTGGGTATGTTTCTTGTTTTGTGTTATTGGTACAGTATGATGCGAGAAAATCTATTGCAAATATTCATAAAATGAAACACAAATAAGCAAAATAGGGAACGAATGATTTATCAAATGGTGTTGTAAACCAAAAACAAAAAAATTAATGGATCCAGAAATGAATAATTTTCGCGGAAAACGTAGTTTGCGGTAATCCTTGTATTGTTATAAGAGTCAACACAAATAATGGAAACGACTTGGAATTTGTCATAATACAAGCCAACAAAACAAAACAACAAATATTTGCAATACGTTTTCTTGCATCATACTGTACCAACAAAACAAGAAACAAATACACCTTCATTGAATATTGATACAAGACTTTTTCTCGAAAACTATTCATAGCAACTTTTTTATCTGTTTTCATGAGTAGAACCTACGGCTCAATTTTTGCCCCACCTTTTGGAATCACTTTGAACCACCTTTTGAAGTCACCAAACGTCAAATCACTTTGAAATCACTTAAAAAATATATATTTTTATTTCCACTTTTTGACGATTTTTTTCCAATTTCCCAAACCTTATAGTCACTTTGTTTTTCGAGTTTTTGCCACAAACTTTTCAGAGCTTTTTGGGCATCGGTTGAACTACAAATAAGCATCAAAAAATTCGAAATCTTTCACGGGTTTTTAAGGAGTGGGCTTTAGAAGTGGGGCACGACCTCCAAGTTGTGACGTGGATAATTGCCGTAAAATTTGAGCTTTTGGGCTAAAACTTTTAAGGATGATAGATATCCTTAAGGACTTGGCTGGTATTGTATTTCAGCCAAATCGGATCAACTGTTCCAAAATGGTGGCCGATAGAAATTTCAACTTTTACGTTTTAGGCATTGTTGTAACTACAAATAAGTAAAAACAAAGTCGACATCTGTTCACGGGTTTTTAGGGGGCGGAGCTTAGAAGTGGGACGTAATCTCAACGTTGTGATTTGAATAACTTCCGTAAATGTTGGGCTTTTCAGCTAAAACTAAGCTTGACTTCAGATGACTGAAGATCAAATAGCTTATTATTCACATATTATTAACAAATACTATTCACAAATCAGTGATTGACCTTTGGGAAATACACAGACTGCAGTAGATGCGTGACAGATATTTATTTGTTGTTCCCATCAGATATAGAAGCTGCTGGTGTAAAAAAAAAATCAACTGCTAGAATGGACCACTTGAGGATAGGCGGGGCTTCGTAGTTCCAAAATATCCCACCAGGCTACTGGTTGGCTTGTGGGATAAACAAAGCCTTGTGCTTTGTTTTAACCGGTGTAGATGTAGAGGAAATATAATAAAGAAGGATATTCCAAGCGTTTTTACAGAATTATTACAATAAGGATCTGCACAGTACTGAACCATCCGTCTTGAAATATCAAAAATCGACGATTTTTAAAGTAATTCACACAAAGTTATATGTTTGTTTATCCCACAAGCTCTCGCCGCATGTGCTTACACGTCATACGTGACGTCGATAGGGGCGTAAACCTCAAGTGGTCCATTGGGAAGTGTTGTATATAATAATAATGTAGAATTAGTGAATTCCGGATTATTATGAACTGATGATAATGCTCATTAATTACGCATGAATTCATTTTAAAAGTTATATACGTCTAAAAAAAAATCAATATGAATGAGTTCTTTAACGCCGCCATGATCCACCTACAATCTCATTCAAGTCCAAAGATTAATATTCCGTCCACTGTGAAAGGTAAATGCGGAACATTTGATTTCGTATTCAGCTCCAAAAGACATTTATGTACTATTATAAAATTCCATGTTGATCCGTCCTGCAATGGACCACTTGAGGATAGGCGGGGCTTCGTAGTTCCAAAATGTCCCACCAGTCTACTTTTTGGCTTGTGGGATAAACAAAGCCATGTGCTTCGTTTTAACCCTAGTAGATATGGAGGCTGAACTAAAAGATTTGATTTGGATGCAACGATTGTAAGCCTTCCAAAATTTTCAGATTGGATGTAGAGTTGATTATCGCCTATTGAAGGAGATGACAGCAATATATTTTCAAAGAAGGATATAATTTAATGGATACTTGAGGATAGGCGGGGCTTCGTAGTTACAACATTTCCCACCAGGTTACTGCTTCGCATGTGGGATAAACAAAGCCATGTGCTTTGTTTTAACCGGTTTAGATATAGAGGAAATATTATATTAAAGAAGGATATTCCAAGCGTTTTTACAGAATTATTACAATAAGGATCTGCACAGTACTGAACCATCCGTCTTGAAATATCAAAAATGAACGATTTTTAAAGTAATTCACACAAAGTTATATGTTTGTTTATCCCACAAGCTCTCGCCGCATGTGCTTACACGTCATACGTGACGTCGATATAGGGGCGTAAAAGCGCAAGTGGTCCATTGGGAAGTTTTGTCTATAATATTAATGTAGAATTAGTGAATTCGGGATTATTATGAACTGATGATAATGCTCATGAATTCATTTTACAAGTTATATACGAAAAGTTATTATAAAAGCAATTGTTTTTAATTTCTGAAAATTTGATCAACCATCAACCATTTATTATTGACGACAACTAACCTCAACGGTTGATGATGTGTGTCTTCGAACGTGAAGCTTCTGATTTGTGTGATGCATTTTCGCGAAATTAACGCTAGAAGGCGACAACAATCCCCATAGAAAAGCATTGGAATCTAAACAATGGATTTCTATCCTATTTCTATTAATATCTCATTGTCTTAAACAATCAATATCAAATATTTCATCCATTGCTCGTAATTTGGTACAGTTAAAATTAATCTTATTTTCACAGCTCAAATAAAAACGCCGATGTAATCATTTTTTTTTCCAGATAATGGAAAATTTACACTATTTTTATTCAGTAGATATAATTTGAATATAAATGTAGATTTTTTTTTCCTTTTTGACGTTTTCAAGACTTATTATTATTATTATTTTAGAATTATTCTTTTTTTTTTTTTTTTCTATCTGAATTTTTGAAGTAAACTATTACTTTTAACAACTTTTTTGAAGAAGAAGAAGCTAAAAAGATAGAATAGAATTCCCTTCTTGCGGTGAGGATCGAAGAATATTTTGTTTTTAGTTTGGTTTTGACAGCAGCTAGACTCCGTTGTCGATCGGTCGACTCCTGCACATCGGGAACTCGTGACGATCAGTTTGCGAACGCGCCCGCTGCTCAACCTCCTCTGGCGGAGAATCAAAGCAGCCGCGCGAAGGCTTTCTTGGTTGTACTAGACGAAGCTCCATGTCTCGGACTTAAGGCTTTGGGAGGGCGAAATGAATTGTTCCCTCTACACTGCCGGTAAGGAGGTGCTGCTCCTCAACGCCCACACATTCCGTCTTTAAGGCTTGCAGTGTAGGGCAGGGAAAGGAAGAAACGGCGACATAAATAACCCAACATGAAGAAGTGGGTAATTTAAAATTTTTCTTACGGAAAAAAAATATTAATTTAAACAAAATTTCAGAATTTAAAAACAAACAAACCAAAAAAAAAAAAAAGAAAAATATACAAATACAGCATTTTAAAATGTACTCTTTATTTTTTATTTCGTATTTTCTTTATTAATTTTTAACGAGATTTTAAACTATATGAAGATCATACTTATTATTACACTTTCTTATTTATTATTTTCAGATCGTGGTGGTCCTCCCGAACGTCTCTAGAGAAGAAACTCGTTGTGGGCTTAGTTATTTCTATTTTAGTAGTAATTGGACTCGTAATTGGGATCTCAGTCGTAGGCAATTCTAAAAGCAAATCAGGTAAGACACATTTCAGTTTTTTTGTTTTGTTTTCATTATGTTAACAATTAAGACGCCTTCAGTTTTGACCAAGACAGGCGGTTTAGATTTGGTTGAGCTTGGAAAATGGCCAAGCCGTGGAATTTAGTTTGCTTAATATATATTATAATACAGATACGGAATAATGCATTGGCAGGTATTTTGCCAAGGAAACTTGTACAGGAAACACTGTTTTCTTTCTACAACGTGACAGAGATTGATGCATTTTGCTTGGATTTCGGTCAAACAATTGTTGTACTTATGTAATGCTTTGAATAAGTGACATAATATTGCATTTATCGATACGTGTACTTGAAAGTCAATGGGAATCTGTTGGCTCTGTAGTTAATTCAGGATAAATTTACATGCATGTATTTCCTATGCTTAGTAAAACTTAGATGTTTGTTTTTTTTTCCTCAGATTTCTGTGACATATGCTTTGTTCCTATTAGGTCACTAAAATACTGATAACGAGAATTTAAAGTATCTTACAGAAAAAAAAACAATAAATAAGAAAAATATATGATTATGACTATTTATCGCTAAAAATATATGCTTGAGAAAAAAAAATATGAAATTATTCCCCAAATTCGTAAAAATGAAGTAAATATTTGATCAAGTAATTTTCGAATAATTGTTACTGAATCTCAAAAATTATTGTACTTTTTTAATTAAAAATATTTCTATTACATTTAATTTAAAACACATTTGTATATAAATTATATTCAGATTTATATATTTTTACTTGATTTCCATTAAAAGTAACCTGACATATAAAAATATTTTTGTGCTACTTAAGTTTGTTAATAATAATATCTTTATAATTATTTAAAAAAATAAATATTGCAAGTACTGATAATGATTCACACAATAAAAAACTATGTCAAAAATTAGTTTTTAATTTTTTTTTTTTTTTTTTATATCTACAATTTTTATTAAATCTTCTAAAAAAAATTGCATTATTGAGAACGACGAACAAGGAAACAATAAAAGTATTGCTTGAAAATGCAATTTTTTAAACTCTGATATTTATTATGAATGCAAAAGTGTATGAGAAGAAACTTTGCAATCAATTATTGATATGTTTTATTATTTTTATTTGATTTCATGTTATTTTTCAGAAACATAAAATTCATGTTATCTTACGTAACATTATTATGTTATTTCAAACACATTAGGTAAATTATGATTAATAAGATCGTAAAAGTAAAACTGAAACTACTATTCGAAACGTAGTATATTTTATTATATTAATTCAAAACTAATGCAAACGTGAAATAGATTTGCTTAAAATAATAAACTTAAATGAATATCTGAAAATGTTTGGAATGTAGATTTATGTAAACATTTTACAGTTTGAAAGCATTAAGAAATTTCAAAATAAATTTCTTATGGTGTAGAGTTCCACATTTTTAGTCTTCGGATAAGATCAGCAGACTAATATTCCCGTTTTGCCTGTCTTGTGGACAAGTATCATTAAAATCTCATTAAATTATCATTAAGCCCAACAATCACAACAAATGCGTCTTTTGCATGCGCAACAATCACATTTATAATGCAGCTCTACAACAATCACAATAAACGCAACAATTGCGGCTTTTGTATTCGCAACAATCACATTTATAACAATAAGGAAATTAAAGCAGTATCAGATATAGTTTCTGATCAGAAGACGTTGCGAAGCATTGTGATTGGTTTACTAATCACTTTCCCTACCTTGTTTTTTAATAACAAAAATTTATTAATAATAAATATATAAATGGTTTCATACATATTAACATAGTGAGGTTTATTTAATTTCATTGTTTTCCATTAAAACATCTCTTAATACTTTTGGTAAATTATATTCTGTTTTTTTGCCTGTTATTGACTTTTTGATTGTGAATAATGTATAGCTCCATAAAGAGATAATTTAGTGGACTTTTAGGTCATAAAAAATGCTATCAATTTTTTTTTTCTCTGAAGCAATTAATATTTAATCTTGTAATACACATTTATAACCATAAATATAACAATTGTAACGACTTTGCCTGCACGACAAAAGCAAAAGAAAATATATCAATATAAGAATAATGTATTTACGTAATAACTAATGAAAAACAAATCTGAATGGAAATAAATACTTAAAACATTAAGTTGTTATTTAAAAATGTTAAGTTACGTTTGTACTGATAGTCTAGAAAATTGGATTGTTGTTAACGAATTATTAAGTGATTGACCGAGTTGGTTATGGCATTAAATTTTATGAATTCAGTCTTCTGCAGTTGATGTAAATACTGTCTTTGTATGTAATTTCCATAATTTTTTGTATGAAATCTATTTTTATATTACTTTGTTTCATAGAAATCTACATATATAAAAGCGACTTCACTGTTTGTGCTGCAGATTTGATAGGTAGATATACATCTACTAGGGAAAGTTTGCTTTAGCAGAAATTAAACTGCGACTAAAATCCAATAATTAAATAAAATTAAATAAAATATTCAATTTAGATTCAGAAGTAATTTTTTAATAAAACAAGGGGTCCATACCAAGCGGTCCAGCACTGGTTGCTCGACCATTTTAAAAAAAATGATTTTTTTTTACTGTTGTTACCCCTATGCATGAATACTTCAAAACAGCCATCATTTTTTTTTTATTTGACTTCGTTTAAAAATGGCGTCCATTGTTGTGTTATGATTTCCGGCATTTTTGGCCTTTGCAGACAGTTGCGGTAAATTTGATAACTCAGCTAAGAAAACTGATGGAAAGCTGCGGTAAAAAACATTATTTTCAGCACATTTCAAGCTACATTTTACGTCTATACCTTTTTACCATATCTCTAATGCAAATGGCTGAAATTTAGAACCAAAACTGATAATCGCTTTTGAACAAAAATCAAAGTTTTTTTTTTTTTTTTTTTTTTTTTTTTAGCAGGAAGGAATGAAATAGAAAAGCTATAAATTTTTCTGAGAAAAGATATACGTCCAAAGGTTTAGCAAAAAATATTTCAGCTCTGTTACTGGCTTCCTAATTTAGTTATAGCTCTTGAAAATGCTCGTTTTTCATTTTTTTCAAAGTTTGAGCCCCAATATCTCTGGTGGAGGACCTAATAAAGATTTGATATTTATAGTATAAAGAAAAGTGTATGAGAGGTACCAGTGAAAAAAATTTTGAGTTTGATATTTGAGTTAGATACCTGCGTTAGATATATAGGTATCTAACTCAAATATCAAACGAGCATTTTCAAGAGCTGTAACTAAATTAGGAAGCCAGTAACAGAGCTGAAATATTTTTTGCTAAACCTTTGGATGTATATCTTTTCCCAGAAAAATATATAGTTTTTCTACTTCATTCCTTCCTGCTAAAAAAAAAAAAAAAAAAACCCGTAACATTTGGTTTTTTGTTCAAAAGCGATTATCAGTTTTGGTTCTAAATTTCAGCCATTTGCATTAGAAATATGGTAAAAAGGTACAGGACATAAAATGTAGCTTGAAATATGCTGAAAATAATGTTTTTTACCGCAGCTTTCTATCATTTTTCTTAGCTGAGTTATCAAATTTACCGCAACTGTCTGCAAAGGCCAAAAATGCCGGAAACCATAACACAAAAATGGACGCCATTTTTAAACGAAGTCAAATAAAAAAAAAATAATGCCGGTTTTGAAGTACTGAAGCATAGGGGTAACAACAGTAAAAAAATCATTTTTTTAAAAAATGATCGAGCAACCAATTTAATGTTTTCTGGACCGTTTGGTATGGATTGACCCTTAAAGATAACCAAGTCTGTGTTTGTGTGTATGACTAAATTATGTTAATTTGAAAGAATAACATATTATCTTAAGGTAAAATGCTGTATTTAACATATCTGCGCTTTCGTTGTAGCTCCTCGTTTTAATGTAAAAATATATTAGAATTTTAATAATCCCAGCTTTGATGATTGGACCATTATGATGCTTTGGGTTTCACCGATTTAATTGTTGTCATCTTACAAATACTTAGAATCTAGACTAGCGTTGATCTCAGCAGTGAATTCCTTTCTGTGATTGTATTGAAAATCTCAAGTGTGAATGGTAATAAGTCCTGTATCATAAATCTCGTCACGAAGGTAACATTATATTTTTTATTTGTAGCGGAAACTGTAAGTAAGCGAAATACTTACTCTCGTAACATAACATTATTCACTACAATCATCTGATTTGCTGTACAAAAACCCTATTTCAAAATGTACATGGAAGCAAAAAAAAAAAATTAACAAAACAATATTCTTCTCGAACAATGGTACGTCATCTGCTTCATGGAAAACACCACGAAAAAGAATTATAAATAAGTAAAAAGATCTGTCGAGAGAAAAAATGCAGTTATAAAAGTCATTGCTTACTGCTTTTTTGGCATTGAATCAAGAGAAAACCATGCCTTACAACTGCGGAATCTTCATAAGAACAATAATCTCACACTTGTCAACATCCCAAACCAAAATGATTATATAGAAAATTTCAATCGAGATTTCCGCTATATCGAGATACTAGTTTAACATTACTATATTATATTAGTGGACTTATACTCCGTCTTGTGACGCTTCGCCTTTACGACAAGTTTCAATTGCCACCAAACCATGACTGATTTCGGACTTGTGAGACGCTTGCTTCGTAGTTCTGGCACCAGTGACACCAGTGACGCTACCCTCTGTTTTCATTGCTGTTTTCAATGGTAGCTGATAGGAGCTGATGCCTGTTACACCAAAATCTACAGGGAAAACAAAAAGTCAGTCTAGCATGCAAACCTAAGTTCTATCTCAATTTCGACAGTATGGTATATAAAATACATATACATTATTGTAGCCTATTTAATTATTAACATTAATGATGTATTGCTTTGTCTCTTCTAGGTCTCCAGAACAACGAATAGTAATCATTCATCGTAATGGTGAAAGGCATAACGTCAGTACAGCCATCTAATTATTAAAATGTCTTTATGGGACATTGTATGGCCGGCCCGGGGGGGGGGGAAGGCGGTCGCCTGGGACCCCGCGCCTGGAATTTTATTTGACTAAAAACATTACTTTTGAATCTAAACTGAATGTTTTATTTATAATCGCTATTTAATTTCAATTTTAGAAAAGTAAGCTTTTCGATAACAGATGCTGTTGCCTAAGAGAAATCAGTAGCTCAAGAGCACAAACAAGAAACCGGGTTTTATATACCGGCATGTAGATTTCAAGACAAGATTCGTTCTGTTTCTTTAAAAATTCATTTTTTATTTCGGATAACAGTACTTCCAATCAACACCACGCAAATTTAAAACTTAAGACACTACAGTATCTTAGTTCCAACAAAATTAGAATAGGATTCTCAAAAATGTCTTTAATATTATATACTAGCTGTACCCGGCATGCGTTGCAATGCCACTCATTGAATTGAATAAAATTGAATTAATAAAAATAATAAACGAATCACTGATTTTCCCATTCTATTCTTATAAGTCACGATTCATTTCTAAACTTAAAAACTATACAAAAAGAGATTTTATTATAATGTCAGCACAAAGTCGATACCGTAGCGTCCTCAGGTGTCAAATCTGAAAACTAATTAAAAAACAAATTTGAAAAAAAAAATCTGTCTATCAATCGAAAGGTTGAAGAAGTTCGAGTTATTTAAAGCTTATTTTTTTTTGGAAAATATTTAAAATATAAAAGATCCACAACCCTCGAATTGTATACACCAAGTTTCAACAAGATTCAACAAGCATTTCAGTTATTATTGATACATTGTAATATATTGAATGTATTTTGCAATATAATGGCGATTTAAATCCTTGTCAGAATTATAATAAAATTAAATATAAGAACACAGGAAATCTTTATCATAATAATAATTTGTTTTGTTGTCTATTAAAATGTAATTTTCTGTTAATTATTTTTTTAGATTCTCCGACTCCTGCTCCTAGCCCATCTCCTACCACTACTGCTCCTAGCCCATCTCCTACCACTACT
>JAFIDM010031741.1:0-33144 GCA_023159025.1 Thereuonema tuberculata | reverse complement strand
GCTCTTCCACAAGGAAAGGAGAAGAAGAAATGAAGTAAAAAAAAAAAAAGGAAGATGGATAAGAGAGCGGTAAGAGGATCCCTTCAAAGTGGGAGCGTGTTCTTCAACCTCAAAGAACAATTCATATCGGCAATAAGAAACTTTGAACTTGACCTTCTTCGCTAGTATTCGTAATTATGCTTTTGGCTTCGGCGTTTTATTGGCGGTCGCGGCTAAACGATGGCTCCAACATAAATGGAAAAGAAATCCAATGGAAGAGAAATAAACCACAACAAATCAATCTAAAGGAAATTGTCTTACAATGAAAGAGAAGATCATCTACGAACCATAGGAAACTGAGTTCATAAATAAAATAAAGAGCTTTCTCTGTTTTGACTAATTTACTACGAAATGCTAGTTATAAAAAAAGAAAAATTGTTACTTTTGTTTTGTTTTGGAAGGGACTCTTCTTGTATTTAAAAAAAAAAATGAAGATTTCCTTAATTTTTTTTTTTTAGAAAACTGACTAACCTAAATAGATTAATAAACTAATAATAAAAGCTTTAGTAAATAAAAAAAAAAGAGTATTCATCTAAATTTTTCTTGAATCAGAGGTAACTTAAAAGGAAGGCAATCGCGTTGTAGGGACCTCACGAGAAAATATATCAGTGTTTTGTTTTGGTCAAATGGAAAGGTCAAGACCCAAAATAGTTGAATGGGGTCTGGCGCTTTATATAAACTTATGTAAAAGGCGCTTCGCAAATCCTAGTTGCCCAGGGCCTCAGATAACCTAAAACCGTCTCTGTGTTGAATAAAGCCTTTTTGAGAATAATTAAAGCTCACAGGAATATAAATATGAATAATATAACTACAATTTACTTCCGGTTTTCGTTTCATCATTGTTATAACTTACTAATTTAGGATGAAACAAAAGGACAAGATCAACGTAAATATTAAACAACCTTTTATGAAAAGAGACAAAAAAAAAAGTAAAAGGAATTAACAACATAGCAAATAATCAAAATGACGATAGTTATGTTTTAAAACAACTAAATTTATACATTTATTTAACTTCAAACTTTCTTTTGTTATGTAATTTTCACCGACGAACAAGAAAGCTTGATTCCAAAATTCAGATTTTTAAAATATAGCAAAGTCTAGGAAGAACGATGTTTTGATGAAGTCATATTTCCATGAATAAAACAAACATGAATCTCTCGAACAGAATTATGCTTAAAAAGCTCTTTAATATCAAAACAGCCCTAGATTGAGAATCACTGTGTTAATTAATAATACGAAAGAAAAAAAAAACCCCAACTAAATACTTGTCTTCAAAAGGAAAAAGAAAAGACGTATTGAACGTTTGAATTAAAAATCGAATTTAATTCAATAGACAAAAGTTTTAATTAGAAAATAGCAAAGTAGTATAATTTAATAGCCATTGTTTAAAAATATTTATAAAAAAACAAATTAGGTACAATATTAACTTTTCTTTCCCGTAACTGACTTTACAAAAAAAAAATTGAAAACTTCTTCAATGAAATAAGCCCATTGTCACTCAATAAATGGTTCTAAGTTGGTATTTAGTTAATATTTTAACTTAGCTAATGTTTCGAATGTTTCTTCTAACAAATCGACCATCCCGTCTCAGTTTAGGATTCTGTATTTTGAAATCATTTCTATTTTCCCACATATATTGGATTGGGCTGATTTAAATGAAACGCCGCTTGAATAAATAGGCCATCTTTTCGTGGATCTCTTCTTGAAAATATGCCTTTAATTTAAAGTACGGTAAGAACTAAAGAAAAATTAAACTGGAGAAGATGGGGAAATAGATCACCTCAATTTGTCATTCGATCTTAATTTATTATTGCTTTCTTAGTGATCTTTGCAACTATTCTCGACCCCATTGTGTTTGAACTCATGATCTTTGAAGTTACAACAACAATAAACATGTCAGATATGTTTTTCAGGTTGAATTGCAGTTGGTTTTTACCATTTATTTTTAGAGTTTTGGAAAAATTGGGACTCAAAAACAAAAAATGAATGGTTTTAACTTAATTCAATGAAACTATCCTTGCAATTACAACAAACAAACAAATAAACAAATAAGTCTTAGTATAGGCATTAAATACTTAAAAAAAATGAATTTGCTTGAATTATATTAATTTCTTAAAAAAGTATTTGTTTGGTTTTTTTGTGTGGTTTTTTTTTTCAATAATACACCAAAACATAATTAAAATATCATATTTATTTCTAAAACGTAAATGTTGAGTAATAATAAATAAATAAATATATAAGTGAAACTAAATAAATAAATAGTATCAAATTCTCATTCTGAAACGAATTTTCAGCATAAGAATTTTTTTTTTTTTTTTTTTTTTTTATTTTTGATTATTTAAGGTTTATCTTTTCTAATATTTGTTGAAAATTACGAACTCTTTTAACAATTTAAAAGTAGTAGTTATACTAAAACAATATTTATTTTTTATTTTTCGTATTTCATTATCATTTTTCTTTTTTACTTTTCGTGTGTAAATTCAGACATTAAAAGAAAAGAAAAAGAAAAGAAAAAAATCTTAATTATAAATGTAATCAATCGAAATAATAAAAACATGATTACAATTTATTCGTCATTTCGTCAAGTTTTCATGGATATTTTGTTGGAATAATATTTGAATTGGCCAAAATCTCCCTGATTACTTATATTACTACTGTTTCATATATTATAGTTTTAGTTATTCTAATTTTAATTCTATTTTTGCTAATTTTTTTTTTATTATTAATTTCCGCTTTGTTGAATTGAAGCCCAACAGGAACGTTTGAAATAAAATAATTAACTGATTGCAAGATATGTAAATAAAATTACATATTCACATAGCAGAATACACGAAATCCTTTACAAAAAAATTATGTATAAACAGCTCTCTAAGTTTGAAACCATTCGAGTTCAGAAATTTTAATTAGAAATTTTATTTGTACATATCTTAGTGATACTAATTCGTTTTTGTTTTTTGTTTTTTTGGTCTTTCTTTTTTTTTTTTCAAATTTGTTGTTCAATTAAAAATCTTGTGAAACTACTTGAAAGAATTTAATTCACCGACCTTTTTTATGTTTATGTTTATCAATGGAATCGATTATTTCGCATTTTTTTTTTTTTTTTTAAGATGTTGAATTAATCATTTGTGTGTGTATGTATTGAAGTGCATTCTTCGATATGGAGGTACGCTCCCATAGTAATACTCTGGGGCAAATACTACGCAAGGCCCCAAGAACCAAGTGTAGGTTTGGAAGTTTTTCTTCTCATCATGGAATAGATACTGAGGAGGTTTTCATTGCATGAAACCATTATGGAATGACTTCAAACTGAAGAGAAAGTGAAGAAGAAGCAGAAAAACACAGGAAAGGAAATAAGCAACCATTCCGGCGCAAATATTTCAGCCTCGTGGCAGGTCGTCGTTTTATAGGTTATATCTGAAAGGAACTAATCATATCATTTCATTAATGCATTTCTTTCAAATCTCGAAGCTTTTCTCATTTTGTGTTTGGCTTCTGTTTAGCATATTATGTTGGAGGCATCTCTGTATCGTTTTGGGGTTTTATTAACAGCCTAGCAAAAATAATAATAAGAAAATATGAAAATATGAATTCAAACTTGAGAGAATTTTATAAGAAAAAAAAAAAAAGCAAACTATGTAAACTTCGTTTTAACTTCTTAAATCTCAATACATTTGTTTCTACGTTGGTATCCTTGTTTGAAAAAAAAAATTTTATGTAATAAAGCTGTTATGAAAAAATATTAAATACATACCTTAATCTTTAGAAATACACAAAGAATTTCTTTAATTTAGTTCATTTGTAATTTTTCATTTATTAATTTTTTGGCTTCAGAACATTTTTAAACATTTAAGTTTAAAACTCTCAACTTTCAAAAAAGTCAAGGAAAAGAAAAACAACAACAAAACAAAAAATAAAATTTATGGAGACATTACAGTAGACTGAAGAATTTGGAAAGACCACAGCCATTTCTTTGTTTACAATAAAGCATTGGGCGATTAAGAAAGAGGTAAGTGAAAATGTAGGTTGTTCTGAAAATGAAATCGGAGGTATTTTCTTACATTTTTTTCTCTATTTTACAGATCTAAAATTATATTTGATAAAGACTACTCTCAAACTTATATGTATATGAAAAACTTCAGTTTAACATAATTAGAATACAGCTACTACTTCACTTCACTTCGATATTTGGTAAATGCTGTCCATTTCTGGAGCAAGTTAATATTGAGAAAGCAATTTACACTGAACGTTCACAGATAAAATTGCAAAAGAAACTGGATGCTAAAATTAGTTTTTAAACTAAAAAATTATATTATTAATTATTCAAAAGCTTTATTTTAAGAGCGTACAGATCATAGGATCTTAAACGATAGATCTTAACTACTGCAAGCTTAATTTTTAATGTAATTATTTACTTCCAGTATACTTAATTTACTTGTAGTTGCATTTAAATCTTACTCTCTTTGTTATTCATGAAACTAGTTAATAGTATGTTGTTATCTATAATTCCTATAAATTTCCCATTTTACTAAAGAACTGTAAAAAATGCTTGTCTAATTCCAAATCAATTGAATGAGATGATGTCGACGCACTGGTCAAAATAAAAGTCTAAAAAAAGTCTAAAAAAGAACATAATAAAATGAGAAACGACTAGTTTCGGTTCAAATGGTGTAGAACCTTCCTCAAGTAAAAGAATTAATAAAAACATGTTTTATATAGCAAAAACTTGAGGGCTACCTTATTAAATCACGATGTAATAGGTATTTTTGTTCCCCAGGCAAACAATCAAAATGTCCGAAATAGAGTCATCTTCCAACCCCTCCCACCACATCCCAAAAAGAAAGAAAAAGTAAATAAACAAGCAAATATATAAGTAAATAAATAAATAAATAAGCACGGCTTACCAGTCCAAGTCAACCCCTAACATTGCTGCTCCAACTAGTAAGTTCTTAAATTATATTGCTAAAAAAAAAGTATTGAAACGTATTATTATAAATCCACAACATACTCACATAAATAAATGCGATAAAACTTACATTTATTCAAAGAAATTTTCGAAGAGATATAACACGTCTCTTCTTCTTCAGCTTAAAATGAAATTAAATGAAATGTTAGTTATTGCCTAACTTTATATTTCGGCTATAACTAATATATAAAACTATTAAGCTTGCTACTTGAAGTACCAAACTCTCTCTCTCTCTCTCTCTCTAAATATACTCTATCTCCCGAAATACAGGAATAACAGAAACTTTCCACAGAGTTTTGCTAAATCTAAAAAAAAAACAACAACTAAAAAAAAAGCAGTCTTTATCTACGTACATTCCTTTGCAAATTTCTCAATGTCGCTGTAAATATGTATATATTTTTTTTTTTAATGCCACTTTTTCTAAATCTTACAAACAAAGTATTTTCCACTAAAATATTTCCATTTAATGGAATGTCATTCAACGCAAATCCTATCCCGAAAAAAGATCTTTAGAAAACTAGAACATATTTTTCAAACGCAATAAACTATTTTGTTCCCTTCATTATGCGGTAAGATTATCTGATCTAAACATCCTTCCGCCGTGATTTATTACTCATCAAATGGAGATTTCGGACTGATAAAAACAATTTCAAGATCTCATTTTTGGGACCAACCAAGAATATCCATATCTAGTAATATTGGCACAATTTGCATATTGGTCAGATATATCATCTAAGACCAATGGAGCTGATAGTTTCGATAAGAAGACGGAGTTTTTGTATTGATTCTCTTTTATTTTTTTCCCCTACAGCTGAGAAAACAATCTTTTCACAATTGAGAAAATAACGTTTCCAAAGTTTGTCAATGAACTTTATCTTTGTCTCATGAAATAAATAGTTGAAAATGATACAGTCAATAAAACTGTACGGTAACATCAATGCGTCGGTAACTTCTTGAATGTTTCAAGGTATAAGTGCGTTTATCTGGAAAAAAAGAGAAGAAAAAAGAGAATATAAAAAGAGAGAGAGAAAGAGAGAGATAGAGAGAATTAGAAAGAAGGCTGAAAGAAGAAAACATGATTGTTTGAGATCTGGTTTAGTGTAATTAAAGACTAAAAAAAAAGAAACACCGCTTAGAATTTGAAGAGTAAACTTTCCATTCGTAAGAATAGCTGTAGACAATGAGTGAGGTGAGATGTGCTGTAAACATGTGCTTGTCTTAATTGCTATCTAAGCAAAAATAAGTTCATTGTATACTGACATATTTAAGACCGATCGTGAATGATCTTCAGAGAACGCAGGTCATCGCAATAAGAATTGTAGAGGACCTTCAACCTTGGCATTGGTGATCGGATGATAAAAATGAACAAGGGAACAGAACTGTATTCGCTATATTTTGTGGAGCATTCGAATATAATTTAAACTTATTACTGAAGTAATTGATTCGTCTTTTTGATTTTTATTCCTCTTTCCTAGTTTAACTGCTATTTTCATATCTCAAGAACGACCATATGATGAGTTGGTTTTTTTTTGTTTTTTTTTTGTTTTTTAATATTACTTCTTAGTTTTTAGATCGACGTTCATTTAATAAGAAATCCTGGAACAACTTAAAGCTTCCTTTGAGCTTCTTTTTAGTTTTCTTTCTTTTTTTTTTAAAGTCATAAAACAATAAGAAAATCTTTTAGTATTTGTTTATCGTAAAGTATTTGCTGATTATAAACCTTTCCTGTTTAAGTTATTTAAATCCAATTCACTTGAAATACGCACTTGCATAGTTAACTGGATTAGTAAAAAATAGGCATAGTTAGATAACGAGGGAAATTTATTGTTTCGCCTCTAATTTATTTTAATGGGAGTTTTTGACACCTTCGCAAGCAGATTTCTCAACAGCAACTGTTACGAACTTTATTTTTAAATACAAAAAGTTGCGTCCTCTTTTGTTCGTAAATATGCTTGCCAAGTATCAAAAAGATTCATCGACCGAATTAAAAATTAATAAAAGGACACACACTCAGAGTATTTTTTATAATTCCTACCGCCCTTTGCAAAGAAAGTGAAGTAGCACAGAAAGTAATTTCTTTCTTAGTAAGAAGCCATTTCAACAAATAAAAATAAAATTCAATGGGCGAGACCAAATATTTACTGACATCCTATAGTAGTTTCCAAAAAAGAAGGGTTTGCCATATATGGTCGTTATGTAGCGATCGATTTTGTCTGGAGCAAACGTCACCAGTCATGACGTCATCAACAAGCAGTCAGTCCAAGATGGCGTCGTTTTGTGATCACATACGCGTGACCAAGAAAGGACAAACTTTGCATAGTCACGCAAGGGAATAGTGTGGAACGTTTTTAATTATTTCAATTTTAATTATTATTATGTATTCGTAACTGTAGGAAATACAAAAATCAGAATGTTTTAGTAATGTTTATAAGATTCAGTTACGGATTTTAGCAATAGATGGCGCTGTTAATTCCTGGAAACATCAATCTATAAGGAAATTACGTCATCAAAAGCTCTTCTTTCATGAACTTAACTGTAGAACGGCCGTTTCACGCTCTTTGGCGATCATCAGCTAGGAATAGTCACCAGTAAACATCGAGCCTCTACGAAAGTAGCAATAAAACTCTTTACCTCTTTTTATATTTAACTTTCTTAAGATTTCATTTGAGTCTTCACCAAAATTTATTCTTTTTATTTCGTTGTAACTTCTGTAATTTTAAATTATAAAAATACAACATGAATAGAAACACAGAAAATTTCGAACTACATCAATTTACTTACATGTCTAATTTGACTTAAATTACAACGATAAATTATTTTCCACGGTTTAATTGAAAAGCTCTTTCCCAAATGGATTTAGCTCCAGTTTATTTATTTCTGAAGAAAGAAAATATCGTTTTTAATTTATTTTTTTTTTTACCTAACTATGTTTTCAATTGAAATCTTGTTTTTTGAAGCCATTCTCAGCGGGCACCACAGCACGATCTAAAAGGATGCAGAATTTTTTTAATAAAAAATGTATTTATTTTAATAAAAAAGTATAATTTTTCTATAAAATTCCTTATTAATTAATATATGCAGTAGACTCCCGATTATCCGCGCAGTTGGGTGGCGCGGCAATCGCGGATAAGCGAATTCCCTTGATAATCCGAAATAGGACGAAAAAGGACGAACATCAGCACAAAAATGCTTCTAACATGTTTTATTTACATTAAAGTGGCAGTACATACATTATAAACAATTACTTTATTTTAATTTACTTTAATTTCTTACTTTTTAACAAAAAAAAATCGGTTAATTGTCTTTGTTTTTTCGTGTCGAAACACCGAAAACTCCCTACTTGGACGTAGCTAAATCTGCCTCTTTTATTGTTTACCTTATTCTAGTTTTAAAACTTTTTTGTTAATTCTGTAATTTTTTGTACAGTAAAAAAAAATGGATACCGGAGAGGTCCCGCGGATAATCGGGAGTTTACTGTACATGATTTCTTCATGCTCACTTAGCTAATTGCTGAATTAGTAATTCTAGAATTATTTAAAAGCCAAACTGCACATAACAATTTGGAAGGAGAGAAGTGCATAACTTATTAATCAAAATTAATTCCGCATAGGGAACCATGCCGTTTAAGAAAACGCCTTGTGGTCAAAAAGAAGGCCTTTCTGAGGCAGATGTATAGGAATATGTATTAGAATCCCGGCATGTTTTTTTTTCTTTTACTGTGTTTGTCTGCTTCTTCATCTTTCACTTCAGATATGAAACCATCCCATAATGGCTTCCTGAGGAAGGCAAATGGGAAACCACCTCAGTATCATTCCCAGGATATTAAAAAGGATCCTTCTATGGGTTCGTCATGACGGGAACTTTAGAGTCCTTTGAACCTGCTTCAAGCAGCAGAACACAGATGGGACCTAGAAATTGAGAAGAGCCTTAAGTGGGCCATGATAAAAAAAAAATAAGATTGACTAAGTAGACGATTCTATCAAATATAAGCTGATACTCTAGGAAAAAAAGAAGTTCGGACTTAATGTTTTTTGCGTAATGTTTTAAAATCCATACATTTTAAAATCCATTTGGCACAAATGATTTTTATTGAACTATTATTCGTATAAAAAAAAGAAACAAATCATTTGTTTAGAATGACAAATTATTTTTTATTCCTAAGAGAAAGCAATTCCAAATGAACACTGAATGACGGAGTTTTAAAATGAAAACAAAAAAGAAAAGAAAAAGAATAGCATTAGGTTGAATACAAAATTAGAAGCAAAATAGCTCTTGAAAACTGTAATTGACACTAAATACTGATACTAAAGCAGAACAATAGATATTGTTATTAATCATGATCTTTTTATTCCTAGTTTTTAATTACTAATTATGTTATTAATTATACTTATTAATTATTAATAATTACTATACTTTTATTAAGCTACTAGCCGGGTACAGTCGCTTCGCTCCGGAACCCTTGCATATACAGCATTAAAAAAAATAAGGTTATTTATTTAGCAAATTAATATTGGGACGGAGAATATACAACGTCCCAGCCCGTTGTGGCCTTCTCCGCTTAACTCAGGTGTATTGCGGGTTGGCGCCAATATGAAATTTTTCACATTTTAGCATGTATCTTGCAAAAGCAGAAACGTTTGTGAATGACTGATATATCGTTCGATAGAACTTTCAAATACCAACATTTTCTCAATATAATTTTATACTTTTATACTTTTATACTTTTCGTTTAAATTGAGAAAAAGTCAAAATTTTACCCTTTAAAAGGCCGCATCTTGGAAACCAAAAAATTTTTTCGAAAGATTTTTGTAGCATTTTGTTTGTCATAAAAAGATCTACATTTTATCTCTTCTAGTTTGGTCACAAAATTGGAAAAACTTAAAGTCTTATGACACACAGAATATTGTTTTTACATAAGATTACTGAAACAGTCCATGAAACACGGTGAGTAACAGATTGATCGGAGATGAGTTGTTACATTATTCTGATTGGCAATGGAAGCTGAAGGATATATTCTCTAGCATTTTTTTCTTCTTCATTTATACGATCTCTTCTGATGATTTGTTAACAAATTTGATTGCCAAATGGAATTTATAATTAAAGTATAAAAATATTAGCATATATAGTACTAATCGTTTTACTAGGTTAAGATCAATCTAATTTTAATTCGTAACTTGATGTTTTAAGAAATCTTTTTGAGAATAAGATTTAATTGCATTTAAAACTAAAAGGTTACCGCAAAATCCAGAGTGGATACATTAGTATTTTATTCGTCATCGATAAAACTATCTAATTATCATTTCTACAGGTTTTACTTTATTTTATGGGTTAGATATAATTTGATGCTTGATTTGTAGGAAATAGGCCTATTCATTTCTATTATATTATTTTACTCATACCTTTCTGTTACATCCGTTGTTTCCGAGTAATGAATAAAATGTCAATACACTAAAAACTCGTTTATCCGAATTTGATGGACCGCGTCCATTTCGGATAATCCGGAATATACTGTACTAAACGTGTATTGTACATTAAAAAATTAAATTAGTGAATATGACACACAAGAAATAATAAAATATAATACGGCACCGCACTACAAATTATAGGTTCTACAGGACAGTACTTTTTGAACCTTTTTCAATATTGATACAATGTGCTGAATAATATTTTTAATAGAGTTATAGTTACATAGTTATATTGACATAGTCACATTTATAGTTACTTAATCGCTTGTGTACGATATTAAATGTTGATTATAGCGACGGAAAAATATTTTTGTGTATTTTTAAAATATTCTGAAAATTATTTCGGATAAACCAGATTTTCGGATAAATGTGATTCGGATAAACGAGTTTTTAGTGTACATTTAAGTGCTGTCACTAAGATGCCCAAGAATATCGAATTAAATTAGAAAGTTCTGAATATTATGATGGATCCCTCCAGACTTCGGTTATATAGTAAACCGAGTTGCGAGTGATTCTTCCCTGCACCTCGCAATGCTGCCATTTTATATAAACATTCTTACAAATATAACATCAAAAGTATTGTATGTTTCCATTGTCGTAATATTATCACAATAGAGGATGCAGTTAGTTTTATGCTTTACATTGTAATTACATAATTAGTGTATATATTACAGTGTTGTAATTACAAGGTCATCATATAATTACTTCTACCTTTTTGGTACAAATCAAGGTGCGTACAGAGCGGCAGTCCCTGAAGGACTTTTAAAGACAAATTCACAAATTTCCTTTCCCCCGTTTACCACTTTTCTCTATCTTTCATTGGTTGTTTTCAACGTATCAATATTGAAAACTGCGTAAAAGCTAGAAATTTGCGACATTTTACACTTTTCCTTAACCATTTTTTTTCTTTACAGAGCTAACAAAGTTCCTTTTAAGGAATTACATATACTGTATTTCCGAAATTATCCTCTGTTATGTGAGCGTTTTTGTTTTAACACTTGCAGCCTCTTTAAAGCCTCCTTTTAGGTTTTTGTTGTTCTGGCATTCTTCAATTGATAAGACTTCGAGCAATTGTTTACTGTGCACCAAACTTCAGTTAACTTTGATGACTGCAGTTTGGACGAAGCTAAAATTAGTGTGTGGGGGGGGACTGCTCCAGAAAAATTTTAGCTTTGTTTTAAAATTGAGTGAAAGGAAACAAACTTGTATAAAAAGAAATTTATCAAGTTTCTGAATAAATTTTCTTTTTATACATGTTTCCTTTCACCAATTTTAAAACAAAGGCTAAAATTTTTCTGGAGCAGCACCCCCCACTAATTTTAGCTTCGTCCAAACTGCAGTCATCAAAGTTAACTGAAGTTTGTTGCACTCGCTCATTAGTCTGTCACAACTCTAACATCTACAATGTAAGCGATGTATTACAGTAATCTTAGGAGCAAAATATTTCTGTTCAAATATCATCTAATTTTCTCATCTTTTTTCTTTTTTTTTTTTCCATTTATAGTTATCTGTCATTTATTCTT
Organism: Thereuonema tuberculata; assembly: GCA_023159025.1. Taxonomy (NCBI): domain Eukaryota; kingdom Metazoa; phylum Arthropoda; class Chilopoda; order Scutigeromorpha; family Scutigeridae; genus Thereuonema; species Thereuonema tuberculata. The sequence continues at coordinate 21,154 of JAFIDM010031741.1, read as the reverse complement.
TTTTTTCTTCAAGTAATTAACGTGTGTAAGTTGTATTATATTCCAACCACTTGACAAAGAAATGCTGGACATTTCAAAAGTACTCGTATTTTAATTGTACATATATTTTATTTCTAATTGAGATGTATTGTAGCCTCAAATGTCATTTATTCTCTCTTAAATTTTTAAATAGCTGGCTTGTTTAAGCTTATACAATAATAATAATTATAATAATAATAATAAAAGGAGTAATTTTAGAATCCCTTAATTAATTCTCCTCGTTTAATTCTCGGCCTGGTTAATCTAATCATTTGAATAATCTATTAACGCGGCTTCTTACTAAACCATTGGGAAGTTTTAAGGATTATAATCAACGCAACTAATAGAGAATTCTAAAAAAAAAATATATAAATAATCGAATAATGATAACATTAGATTAATCTTAATTCATAAATAAATCATTAGTGTTTGGTATTCTATGTGGGAGGTCACCGCTTTGCCTTCAGCCTCTGATTCTGTTGCACGGATGAGGATCGGGTTTCATCGCCCAGTGGACGCTTGATATGCGTAGCGAATCAGGCATTGCCGCGGCTCCAATACAAAAATGGTTTTTGCTGCCGTTCGCATGACACTTGGTTTAGGTTAAAGCGATAAGGTTCGTATTTACTTATTGCAGGCTGCCCTCGGATTTGAGATTTGTTTTGCATTTTTTTTCTTTTAATGGATGGAAGTTGCTGTACAGGTATCGTTGTGTGGTCTTTCCTGGGGTGGCTTCGTGAGAAACCACTGTTACATCTCATGGATAGAAGATGCAGTGGAAAAATCGGCATTAGAACAAGAAATAGGCTTAATTTGAGCGTGATATTTCTCAAGGAAATATGTCCGGATAAATTATCCAAACAACTACTAAAGCAGGGATGAAAATCCTACCATGTTTCCATCAAATCTAAACATTCATTACCATTTACTGGAAACTAAATTTTTTTTTAAAAAAATTAAACGTGAGAAGACTAATTCTCTGATAACGATACATTGTTCAAATTAGTCCAACAGCCCAGACAGTTTGTAAATATTTTTTTTTTCATCCTGTATGTATTTTTTACTGACTTTTTTTTAATCTTCTTATTCTTTTAATGTTTAATTTAAAATTCTTAATTTAAAAAATTTTAAAAGTTAAACTTTCAATGTATTCATTATTTCAAGGCAAAATAAATTAAAATCCTGTTTTGTTTTGTTTTGCCCTAGTTTTAATAATACAGTCGGACCTCTATTTAACGAAGTCGCTAAATCCCCAAAAATAGTTCGTTATATGGAAATAGTTCGTTAAATAGAGATTCACCTTTTAAAATTACTTTAAAATACATAAACAATAAATATTATTAAAAAAGTACTAATTTTAATGATATTAAGCATACATCACCACATGCGTACTTAAATTTTACTAATAAAGTCTGTTAATTTTGTCTGTCTTTTTTTTTTTTGAAAAAGTGTTTTCGCTCGTAGTACGTCTCGCATCTTTACAATGCACCAAAAACCCCTTCAGTATTTTCTTCAAATTGTAATCCGCGTCGCGTCGGATTGTTTCAAATGATTTTATCATTTTATCATACGAAGGTTTTTTTTTATTATTATTATTTCTGCATCATGATCATTTTCCATTTTCATCATCTTCATCACAATTCATAGCTGTATTGTTTTTATTTTTCACACTGTCCAAAATATCCGATTCAGTTAGTGTATCCGAGGTCTCAACTTCAAAATCAAATGAAAGATAATCATCAATCAGCACATCATCGTCCATTTCTTCTTTTTCCCTCAGCTATATCCACATTTCTTTCATTTTCTTTAAGGGAATATTGATAATAAAAACATTTCAAGGAGAAAAAAAAATAGATACCATGAAAAAGTTCGTTAAATAGAAAATGCACTTCGCTATTTGGATGTTATTTTACGAAGAAATTAGCAAAATGTTCTTGGTTCCAAAGAAAAGTTCGCAAAATAGAGAAATTCGCAAAATAGAGGTTCGTTAAATAGAGGTCCGACTGTATATATACCTTAATGTATGATTTTGAAATTATGGTCTATACTATATATTAGATGTAAGCAGTAAATCTCAAATTTTGTTTTAGTAACGCTGTGGAAAAGTAACGCTGTATCCCGAGTAATGCAAGCGACAAAGATTAACAACCACTGGTTTACAGAACAGCCAACTATTAAATTTCCTCTATCCTACGGTTTTTTATCTTTTTCTGTGGTCTTTACTTTCATGTAAATTAATAATAATGCTTCTGTTCTAATACTTGTTCTCTTCTAAAACTTTAATTCTAATATCATGCCCAATAATTTTTATTTATTATTATTTTATTGTGATTTCTAAATACAAAAGTTACAGTCCCTAATAATAATAATAATAATAATAATAATAATAATAATAATAAAACTGAACTTCTTTCCTTAACATTTTTATTCCTTTTAATACTCCTTTTCCTAATGAATTTTATTACTTTTCAATAAAAGAACATAGAAGTTTATTACAAATCTTTGAACTGACAGAATTTGAAATTTGTGAGGTAATTTAATTAATTCATTTTTTTTATATAAGTTATTAGAAAAAAAATATTCTCCTAGTTTCTATACGTAAACATGATTTAATCAGTCGTGATTTACCTGAAGAAAGATTTTTATCTGCTACATAATTACTTAGGATGGAAATCACTGAATATTAAGTAAATGATATCTTCATTTAATGAATGGATATGTTTTTTTAGAATATCTCGCAGTCCACAAATACTCAGTCAAACGATGTTTCCATTTCAATGTGTGGAATTCTTTTTATTACTCAATTGTTCACCAGATGGAGATATATTATCAGTCTTCCTGACAGGAGGAGCGTTCAAAAGTATGTCATGGTTCTGTTAGAGTGCGCTTACATATTTCACGGTCAGTCTACGGAATATCCCTCACCTTGAACTAAGCGTCTGAGGGAATGGTCCAAAGAGAATCACTTCATCATGCAAAACAAGCGGGAAATGAACAGTCGCAATAAATTACACTCTTAATATTGCAAAAAAGAAAAAAGCTTTTATTGGATTTGTACTTTAAGTGAAGGAATACTTTCGAACTTTTTTTTTAATTTTATTTCGCATATCTTTTAATTGGAATTAATTGTAAGATAATTAAAAAAAAAATCTAAATGGCAATTATTTTTAAAAAATTTCTTTGTTTTTTCCACTAAGTACGCAATTTTTGAAAAACCACTTGTGCTTATCAAATCAAATTTCATAATATATTTTGGGGAAAGTGTTTCATATTGTATCTATTTTGTAATAATTGTATATAATATACGGTATAATATTATTATAATTGTAATATATTTTCTAATTTTACATAAGAAAAAATAAACAGATTTATGAAATTGTAGCTTTTCTTTTTACTTAGGACAGAGAATGATGTCAGTTTCACAAAAAATAAATAAATAAATAAATAAATAAATAAATAAAATAATGTAAGATATGTATACAGCAAGATAAATAGTTATTTTATAAAACTGACCTCTTTATCTTTATAAAGTAGGGGAAAAAATACAATTTACTGCGTATCTATTCTCCTCTTTAGTTTCCTTTAGTACATTTATCAAGTTCTTTATTGATACTAATTTTATAAGGTATTATAGATTTCTTTTTAATATTTATATGTAAAACAAATTGTTTTCTAATTTATAAAATAAGATCTCATTTGTTTTTGGTCTTTCCTTTTTATAATCCTTTTCTGTATTGTTTGATATCAATTTCTGAGTGTGTAAATTATACGATATTATATAATACTAGAAACATTTTCTTTTCTTTATCAGGCAACAATTCAATTTAGCGGGAATAAGTGAATTGACCTTGTTCTTTTAGTAAAACAACTTTGCTCGGTCTAAATAAATAACTAAACTCTTCTTAAGATACCATGTAAGAGTTTCAAAGAAGTTGTTAGTTAATAAACTTTGCTCGGTCTTTTATTACTCATTTCTGAAATCACATTTGCTAGACAGAATCGTCAAGATACCGGTGTATGTATATGTGAAGTGGGGGAGAAGGATCAAGGCCCATCCCTTTCGAAAGTCAGAAATACCCAGAAGAATGCTTTCTTTTAATGAAGTCCACAATGTTTTTCACTTTATAAACATCGAGCACTACAGGATAAGCAGCTCAAGTGAAAAAACACTGTGGACTTCATTGAACAAAATTCATGCTGCCAAGATATAGAGAAGGAGATATAGAGAAAAACAAAAAAGGTAATAAACGAAAGCTAAAAGAAGGAATTCGCACCCTGAGCTGTCACCGGGAAGAGACTGGAACGCACCGTTTCGTCCTTTTTAGGACTCATCAGCCAGCCAAACTCCACCGATGACAGACTCAGAAGGTGCGAGAGGTTACGGATCCCGGTTGTCGCTCCCGAGAGCGGGACCTCCCCCGAAGAAATCCTAACCAAAAATAAACAAAAAGACAAAATACAAAATCGAATTCCTTCTTTTGGCGTTGTGCCTTTGTTTGTTATCTTTTTTTTTGTTTAATTATTCAGGAACATTAAATTTCTATTCAAGGAGATATAGAGCTTTCTTTTGTTTTGTTTTGATTGAAATTTAGTTAAGGAGACTTCAAATAAGGTGAAAATTACATCTACTGCATTAAATATATGTTTAATATATGTAAAATTTATAAATTATAATTTAATACAAGATAAAAATATTTTTATTTTTTTATGTAATTTTTTTAATGACCTGCACAATCTTCATCTTATTTAAAACGTTTGTATAATGTACGTTAACAGTAAAAGACACCCAACCTCCTTTTTTCATTTTTGGAAGGTCAGTTCTTTAACCGACCCCCTACCCCCACCCATTCCCAATAAACGCCTTAGGTTAAGGAAATTTTCTAGAGATCACTGACAGTGATATTAATAGTATCTTAGACAAAAATTAATCAAATTAAAAATTAATTAAGACTTTACTTTTATTAAGATTTCCTTATGATCCATATACACTTTGACAAAAAAATCAATGAACTCCAAAAAAAAAAAATCCGATAGTAATGAAACTTCACATGCAAATTTTTCGTCCGAATAAGCAAATGATCAAAAATTTGCACCCAATGAATGAATAGCCGGAACTACAGCGCATTAGAACTGAGCATCTTCTTGGTGTACATAAAAAGCGAATCTCGCTTTCAGGAACAAAACCTCCAGTGGATTTTGATTGCGTTTTCCTATCTTGACTGTAACAATGCCTTGTCGGCGAATTCACTGCCAGAACGACCTAATGACGGAGTTGGAAAGAGGACGTGCCATCGGACTACATGAGGCTGGATGGACAAACCGACGAATCGCTCAGCATTTGGGTTGGAGCAATTGTGCAATTAGACAATGCTGGCAGGAATAGGGCCTGAACGGTAGATTTCAGCAACAAGAGACCAGCGGACAGCTAGGGCGACGACAGAACGGGAAGATAGAGTGATTGTCAGAGTAGCTTTTACAGCACCAGATTCGTCGTTATCAACCATCCAAAGGGTGCGTCCAAAACTGAAGAGACCACCCAGGCCATTAGTAGAAGACTACAGGAGAAGAATCTATGCTTGTGGTGCCCATTACGCCGCCTACCACTGATTGCAGTGGTGCCAGGCACGATCAACATGGAATTGTTCTGATTGGGGACGAACTGAATGAGCTCCGACGACCAGCGCAGACGCATCTGGAGATGGCCAGGAGATCGTCAGGATCCCGCTCTTACTGTCGCAATCCACACTGCTCGACAACAGGGAGTTATCATCTGGGGTGCCATTTCGTTTGATAGCCGGACTGCCTCGGTAGTTCTCTTTGGCACCCTCATAGCACAGCGAACTGTTGACGAAATTCTACGAGCCGTTGTGTTGCCGTTCCTTTCGCGGTACCCAGGGCTTACTTTTCAGCAAAATAATGCCCGACCATACACGGCATGCCTCTTTTATTGATGGTCTTCGTACTGCGACACACTTCCTTGGCCTGCCAGATTGCCAGATCTCTCTCCTAATGAGCACATTTGGGATGTGATGGGGCATCGTCTGCGACCATCCCATAATGTCGACGAATTAGCCAGCCAATTGGAGGCCGTTTGGCAAGAAATCCATCAGAACACCATCCGCCAACTACATCAATCAATATCACGTCGTATAACAGCTTGTATCAAGGCCTTACTAACCAATGCCATACTAACCTACTCACTTTAAGTAGCTCTTTCTGTCAATAAATCATCCAATTGTTCTGAAATTCTAATCGTTTCGTTTTCTGTACCTGTACATTAAACGTGCCAAATTTTGTCTCAATTGGATAATTTCTTTTTAGTGCGTCGATTTTTTTGTCAAAGAATGTATTTTGCTCAAAATTCCACATGTATTTATCCTTTTCCTCCCTCACCCACCAAAAAAATACCAAAATACTTTGTAACTCAAATCAACTGAGTTGTCTTAAATTGATTTTCCAATGACAAGCATTTCATTGGGGTTTTTTTTTCCCTAGTTTTCAGTCAATTGATGCAACGTGGGAATTGTTTGCTCGATAACATAAGAAACAGGAAGTGAAATTTTTTTATTTGTCTAAAAAAAAGAAAAAGGAAAAGAAAAAAGCAAGTCACGTGAATTTCATTATTTGAATTTACTGTTCCTACTTTGAATAAACTAAGAGACTGTCTCTCTTGGCCGTTTTTAGTAACTTAATCTATCAATGAGCCTTGACAACTCGAGGAATTCATATTCACGAATACACTTTCTTATACGATACAAAGAAAACTTATTATTAGGTCAGGAGCCGTGCCGGCGTGGCCGTGAGGTCTAGACGGCGGACTGCAGTTGCGGCCAGTTTACCGGTACCCGAGTTCGAATCCCGGTCGTGGCAAGGATGTTTCTTTCTTCTTCTGCTTCTCCTTCTGTCCGTTCCTGCGGGTGCCACTTGATGCTGCCTCCTATGGCGTACCCTGGGCAACTCTTCGTCGGTTAAAGGCATCACATCTCACCCCTTGTTGTTGGCCTAAAGAAAGATGATTAATCTAAGAGCCCGGGCATTTGTAAAAAAAAAAAAATATATTAGGTCAGGGCTGCCGTTTTGCGGATTTTATCAGTTTTCCGGAAATATGAGGTGTTGAACGGATTAACGGATGTTTGAGTTCTTATGCGGATATTCTTGAGTAAATGATAAAACACATTAGGCCAGAGTTGTTTTCTAAAATTAAAATATCTAAAGGAAATTAGAACATAATTCCACTCGTTCTAATTTACTACGACAACAGTAATGACTGTGGCAACAATTACACCACAAGCAACAAAACCCTCAGTTAACAGTGTCTCGTGTTTTTCATGTGAGACTGCCGCGCATGCGTTTGCACTCAGTCCAGGGCCACACATGTGCGCGTGACACAAACCGCGACCTCCAACCCGACCCGTAAAACATTTTGAATTTTATGCTTGGATATTATAAGCAAGACTATTGTATTTTACGCATCACACTAGCATACTTCCGAATCACATGTCATGATCTAAACAATGGCCAAGTTTTTCTCTCGAACCTCATTGTTGTAAGTTATTCGACACTGAAATGTTTTGCGACTAAAACATTTGCCTTGACATTGTCAATCGTAACTACTTTAAGCAGTTATCGCTCGCACTAATAACTTCTGTTGTGAAGCTAACTAAGCTAATCGAGATTGAAATCTCGATTGGAATTCGATCTTTTCGTTGTCTGAAGGCTGAAGTAAGCACTTGTTACTCTATTACTGCCTTTGTCTTAATTACAGACTGCCCCCGTTTTACGACGATTCAGATTTACGCCGGCTTAGAATTGAGGACAAAATCAGGAAAAATGAATTTTAAAAGGATTAAAAATGCGAAAGAAGAAAAATTAAATTTCTTGAGCGAAAATGCAGCCATAAACGGTGAACGCAGTGAACTTTAACAGCTGTATTTAGGCTCCGTCCACTCGGCTTTTATTTCGTTCAGTCATCCAGATTTGACTGCCTGTGATTGCTGTGATAAATGCGTATTACAATTAATAGTGATAAAAGTTTTTAAAAAGAAACGTGTCCATTGCTGATAAAAGGAAATACACTAGTGCAACTCCTGAAAAAAAAAAAAAAAAAAAAAAAATCCTTATTTTTGGAATATAAAATGGAAGCGAATGGAAGGTGATGAGGGTCCCCAAACTGTTTGTAGGTCTATGAATTTGACACTTTAGGCATGTAATAATCAAGTTATTATTTATTATTTTATGTTAATTTTGTAGGCCTAAGAAAGTACATAAATACAGTATTTTACTTTAATTTTAGTTGTAAAAACTTATATTAGCATGGTTTTAATTAAATAAAAGCAATATATTTTTGGATGTGTGGAACACATTCCTCCTGTTGACATTATATTATAAGTTCGTTTTACGTCGATTAGATTTACGACGCCACTGTAGAAACGAAACACCGGCGTAAAACGAGGGCTGCCTGTATAAGATTGGTGGCAATTAGCGCTGACACCCATATCAACTGTAAAAATTATAGTCCAATCATCGTATTTGTATCTGTTTAATCAAAATTACTAATTACAAAAATTATAATAAGCAGTGGTAAACTTTTTCTAGAAAAAGCTACAATATTAACCAAAACCTTAACATACTTCTGGCCTGAAAATCTAAAGCGGCAGTCCTATTAAATTCTCGAATTACTGAAATTACCATTTAACGAGGAATGAGGATAATGAATGCGAATGAATTGAAAACGAAGAATAATGAAGTATTAACTTTCTGTTTTTTTCATTAATTTTTAAAAACATTGAAAAATTCTGGATGCACTCAGTAAATGACTTTTATATAAAACAATTTCTATTTTCATAGGCAAAACTAATAGAAATATTAATTGAAAAAGATGCAAATTCTTCCTAGACATTATTCTCGGGTATAATTTTCACGTGAAAAACAGGTATGCTGTGTTACTGTAAGACGGGATTTTAAATCTTTCTCTTCTTTACATTGAAGATATCTGCATATCTTGTCGTATCACGTTCTTACTTCAATGGCAAGTTTGAAACGGTCTAAGAATTCTGAAAAAGTCAAGTATCACATCATCTGGTCATTGTCTGAGATGTTGATTGGAGAGATAACATTTCATCTTTTTCAGATATTGAGACTTTATCAATTTTGGTCTCATCTTTCTCAATATGTGAATTCCGATATTTTTAATTTTTTTTTACTTTTTTATTCTTCTTATCTTCTGTAGTTGCCAGTTCCAGATTATATTCTATCTATGTGTTTGTTCTTCCACTGTAGTACAAATTAAGGTAATCCATTGTTAAAAATACAGTGACCGTTCTTGCAAAATTGACGGTCACCGTAATTTAACGGTAAAATGTCGGTAGCCATAATTGACGGTTAACTATCGATTTTTGAACGGTCAACTTCTTACTGTGTAAAAGTCCGCCACTAGAATTCTACAGTGCATTCATGGCTACGAGTTTTACATCAGCGTTTTATACCAATTGCCCTGTCTTAAAAAGAAATGCTATTAAATTATAATTTACAAAATCTTAACATATGAGCAGATAAATAATTTGAGTGAAAGTTTTTTTGTTTCTCCTCTTTTAGAGAAGCTCTTGTAAATGTCCAAAATAAAAGAGGAATTGAAGAATTCTGAGTGCTTTGGAAATGGCATGGTATTGGTTTTCTTTTGTTTCCTAGAATTTCGAACCAGGAAAGAAATAGTTTGGAAAAGAGTTTCTTAAAAACACACCTAAATAAAAACAAAATAAAAGAGTTGGCAAGAAGGAAGAATAGAGCACATCGATGGGAATGTTGGACTGTTTTCCCTATTGTTTCACTGGATATTTTCAATTCAAATGGAAATTAGTTGAAGAAGTACAAATTATTAGAATTTCTCATATAAACATAGGACTTAAGAGCAGCTACTTCTCAAGCCGTCAACGCTTATATTTTTGCCACTGAATTACAATAATTTTCATTGATAATTTCCTTTCTGCTGGTGGTCCTACTTCTGCATTCTGCATCAAATTTAAAGATTAAAGCTGTACAATTGCGTGATCAACTTCATTCCATAACTTACTTCAATTTCAAAAGAATTTCTATAAAATTAAAACGTAATTGTGCAAACAATTCTATCTCTTCCCCCCCAAAAAAAATATTATGCATATTTTAACTATTAATTTTTATATTACTACTTAATAACAAATTTTAAATATTTATGTAATAAAAACTCATTTTTAAGTGATATCTGAGTAAAATTTAAAACGTTTTGATTCCTTTAAAAAATATTTGTCCGCTATATATTATTAAGTCAAACAGTTCAGAAAATTAAACAAAGTCTTTAAAATGAAGTAAAGCAGGTAACAGGTGATAAAACTGAAATATTACATAGACTGTCCTCAGCTGATGATTTGTGATTTAATGTTAAACTTACAATGACTATCCCATTAATCCTTGTATGTTTTAAAACTTAACTGAAATTTATTCCTTAATCTTCTCCCTTTGTTTTGATACTTTACAGTGAAATTAAGTAAATTTAAGATCTAAAAAAGATCCAAAATCTAATTTATTTTCATTAATTATTATGGTACAATAACATTTTATACAATGCATTATTTCCTTAAATCAAGGGGTAAAAATTAGTTAAAAAAAATACATCTGCACATCTTTGCTTTCAGTTGATAAATTGTTAATATTATGTAACGTAGAATTTTGCATTTACAACCCTATTGACTAATGACGACGTCATCAGAAATGAACTCCATGGACGTCTGGGACAATCTTTATTAGGAATGTACTAAATGAAACAGTCTTCAAGCCTTTATGAAATTGATTTTGATGGACAAAGTTAAAGTATCCTACTACATATAAATCCAGGTAAGGCCTTGGGGTCAAGTGAGGTAAGGCTCCTGGCGTTTCGTGACCAAGTTGAGGTTGGATGGTTAGCCCGACGCCCTCCACCTTTAATCTTAGGGAAAGAAGATCGGTAGCAATTCATCAGGGGAGTGAGTAAACGTCATTTTGAGAAGAATTAAGCGTGGGAAAATCCCCGACCTCCACCAGGATCGGGAATCGAACCCGGCTTCTCTAGGCCGCAGTCAAGAACGTTACCACTTGGCTACCGTGTTCACTTTGATGAATGATAATTAAATGCTTTTCAAGTTATTACATATTTTTACATCATTTCAGTTTTTAACATTCTGAAATTTTTAAAACTTTATAACAGTTTTTTGAATTTTATTAAAAGCATCCTTGATAAAATGTTATTATGCATACCTTACAAGATTTTTTAACAGCTTATTAATATTTAATAGTTATTTCTGTATCTTTCAATAAATTAATTTTTATTAGTTCGTTTCATTTCATTGATATTTACTTTCATGAAATTTCGTTTGATAACAAAAAAACTAAAAATGAATCTTGTTAATTGTATATATATTTTCTAGGCATTTCCTGAAAGGTCAAATTTCATCATGAGGCTACGACATAATTTATAAATATATATATATATATAAATATATTTTTTTTTCATACAACTTCGTTTCCAAATTTTGAAAGAAATTTTCTGAGGTTAGATGCCTCCGATCCAACTCCAAGAACTCCCCTTAAAGGTTCTATTCTTAATTACATCCTTAATTTAATTAGGAGCAGAGCTGAACTCTTATTAATACCGAAAGACATGTCACAGTAATAATTGTGGTTTATTGGTAAGATTTTCTTCTCTGCCAAATAAGTTTTGATGAGTCCCCATTTTTGCCGCTATGTACTCTTGATAGCGTCCTAAATACAGATTTCTTTTTCCCTTATCCTCACAATGATATTATTAATTGTTAGTAACTGTAAAGACAATAAGACTTCCCAATTCATTGGTAGCTAATGAAACACGTTAGTGGTATGCTTAACTTTCATGGTAAATAAATTTTGTTTTCTTAATTTGGCGATCCCAATTACTGGCGTTCTGGATTACTATCTGGGTATGACAGATCTATCTATTCAGAAGATAGATCTTCCAGCAACAAGCACACGACCACTTGTGAAAACAAAATCTCATTTATTAATGATTAGTTCTTATAGAAAATTTCAAATTCAGAATTTTTAATTTCAGTTTCGAAATAGTATTCAAGTTCAAAAAGACATATAAATAAATATCTTCACTGTAGATACCCATATTTCGTTTTAATTTCTAAAACTTTTTCAAGGTTTAGCTTGTAGAGCAAAATGAATTAAAAATAAAATAACATAATCATAAAAAATGGAAAGAGAAATCTTCCTCTCCCCAAAACAATATAATGAACAACAAATAAACCATATAATACTTAAAAGCATGTATAAACAAAGCAAGTGATAAAATTGGACAATAAAAAACGGTGACAATTGTTGTAACAGATGAACTATATGAGAAACAAAAATTCTTTTAATTTCATATTGTTCATCAATGCATTTCTATACATGGACAAAGACATTTCATTTACTTTTAAAGACTTTTCATGTGAAAAGAATGGAAGATGGTAGGACTCCTAAGATCTGGCAAGAGTTTAAAGAAGGAGGGAAGAGACCAAGAGGGAGACCGCGTAAGCGATGGCTGGATGATGTGAAGTACAGCCTGGAAGAGAGAGGCATCCCATGAGAAAGAATGTGTAGAGAAGAGGCTTGGAAGAACAGGGAGAGGTGGAGAGGCTTAGTTAATTCCTAGACCCACAGCTGGTGGAACAGGAAAGGATATGTATGTATATATGTTAAAGACTTATTCTTGTTAAAAGAAACGCAACAATTGATGAGGCAAGATTCTATCACGAATCTCTTCTACTCATCTTGTACGTGATGAACAATCTTTACGAGGGGGTCTGGGTTGTGCCCTTTTATCATACAAAGGTAAAAACAACCCAGACCCCCCTCGTAAAGATTGTTCATTACCTACAAGATGTGCAGAAGAGATTCATGATAGAATCTTGCCTCATCAATTGTTGCGTTTGTTTTAACAAGAATAAGTTTTTAAAAGTAAATGAAATGTCTTTGTCCATGTATAGAAATGCATTGATGAACAATACGAAATTAAAAGAATTTTTGTTTCTCATATAGCTCATCTGTTACAACAATTGTCACCGTTTTTTATTGTCCAATTTTATCACTTGCTTTGTTTATACATGTTTTTAAGTAGTATATGGTTTATTTGTTGTCTATTATATTGTTTTGGGGAGAGGAAGATTTCTCTTTCCATTTTTTATAGTTATGTTATTTTATTTTTAATTCAGTTTGCTCTACAAGCTAAACCTTGAAAAAGTTTTAGAAATTAAAACGAAATATGGGTATCTACAGTGAAGATGTTTGAGTTTATTTATGTTGGATTAAAGAAGATAACGGTTTTTGATGTACGTCTTTTGAATTTTAGTATTCAAGTTTTTTTAAAATGTTTATTTTGTCAATAACAGTTTTTGCTAAATGTAATTTCCTGTTCAACAGAATCTCAGCAATAAAGATTAATAAACTTTGTAATATCTTGTGCCATAATCTTGATTCCATATCTTGTTAATACTTTATTCTTTTTTCAGTTCAGTTAACTGAATTTTATTATCTTTTGTTTGTTTCAATAAGGTGAACTCTATTTATTTTCTCTAAATCCGGTTACTGTTCGGTTTTGTTTATGAGAGCCTTCGGCGCTTTTGCGCATGCGTCAAGTCTCTTTCGATTTCTTCAAAAGGGAGGAGGAGAAACAAAGAGGAGATGTTTACTTTTTATCAGTGTTAGTTTACTAGTAGCTGCGTTCTATTTGCGCTTTTCGGGAAAGAATTATGGAAGGAATAAATACTATTGCAAAAATGCTCCTCAGTTATATTTTTTTTTCTTAAAAGCGAAAATGTCCAAAAAAATTTCTTAGGAAAGTGCCCATCTAAGCGTATCACCCCTCTGCGGAGTAAAATCGTCCGGCAGTGGTGGTTCTCGCTTTCAAAAACGCACAGTAATTTAATCATACCACAATATAGTATACGCAATAGTGGCTTACAAAAAGAATTTTTTATACGTTTTGTTAGAATACTTTTCTGTAACAGTTTCTGTTATCTTCAAGTGCTAATTTTTCAACGTTGACCGATTTGGAGAATTTTTTGACAATTAAAAAGAGTCTCTTGTCCGTCTTAAATCCATCCAGCAATTTAAAGTTATTGTTTGGGATTTACACATGTTTGCCTAGAAAAGTAGGCTAAAAGAAAAGGATTTAACGTACAGAAGAAAAAAAAAGAAAGTTTGAATTCTAACATTAAAGAAAGTAGAGTATTTTGAAAGGATTGAAATGGGTTCAACAAATCCTTTTCTTTAATTTTTTCCAGTATTTCATGATGGGTTATATTCTAGTAAAATATAAAAAGAGAAATGCAATAACGGAGAGTGAGAGTAAATAATAATAATAAATCGCTTAAGCTAGATTAAACGATTTGCTCACGAGTTTAGAGAAGATAATTTCTAATTCAAATAAATAATAAACAGATACATAATTAATGTTATAAAAGCAAAGAAACATAATTCAAAGTAAAAGAAAATCCGCACCTGAATAGGAGAAAAGGAGAAATTTAGTTATTTAGTTATTTTACCGCACGTTAAGCTTTATTTTAATATTAAACATAATTCTAGTTTTTGAGATTAGAAGTTGGAGTGAATTGACGATTATTGCTAATAGATTTCTTTTATTTATTTTTTTTTTTTGCAAACAATAAAGAATAGCCTAAATTCTAAAATGCTTTAATAAAAAAAATCTTTTTTAAAAAGGATTCCGTTGTTTCATAATAATTTTTTAATTTTAGAAAATACTTTTTTAGAAAATAAATGGAGGAGGTGAATAAGTTTGCAGTGACTTCTAATGATTATTACAATTAAAAATACATTATAATCCGCTACATTAGAATCACTTTCATTTTTAGCAACACATCACTACTTTATTTTCTAATATTTTGCTATTATCATCGCTATGGTGAACTTTAATATATAAAGATATTTACTTATTTATTTATAACAGAAGATCTTTAAAACGTCGGAAGAAATGTGGAACCCGCAAAAGCTAAAACAAACAATAAAAACTCGCCGAAAGGATAAATCATTGTTAAGATCTTTAAAGTTTATAAGTTATTTATAAGTTCAAGTTTATAGAGTTTTATATGACAATTTCTTTTCATTTCATTTCATTTTATCAACGTAAAACAACACTTAGCTAATAAATGATTACTTATATGTTATGAAATCGCTGTAGATTCTTCAATCCGTTTGAATAAAAAAGAATCATAATTACTGCTAATCTATTTGATTCTATCACTCGATTTTCTACCAATTGTAACGCTGTTTTTTATTTTAAATAAAATATCGCATTACATTAATCTGGTTGCCCTTCGCAAACAAATGTTCTAACAATTTGGTAGTGATGTTATGGAATTCCATGCGTTAAATCACATTTGTATTGTGGACTTTAATTGTAATTAATTGTAATTACGATTCGTAATCTAGAAAGCCTTTGAGCTGAATTGAGAAGCCTTTGAAGCTGAATTGAAAGCCTTTGATCGAATTTCTTAGGCTTTAATCAATTAAAGTTATCCAAGCACAAAAGCTCAAAGGCGTACTAAGGAAAAGGCAATTTAATCTTAGAAAATATTTAAACATGGGTGAGACCAAATTGTTTGCCAAGTGACATCCTGGAACAGCTGTTTCACCCTCTTTGGCGATCATCAGCCAGGAGCAGTCACCAGTAAAACAACAAGTTCTCCGTACTGTGGCTAATAAGAATGAACATCAGAAGCGCAGAAGTGTTAATTATTTATAATACGATTTTAAGTGGAAATATTTCATCTTTTAATTTTTTTCTATGATTAATGAGGGTGCTTAATATTTTAGTATAAGAATTTTGCTACTCTTTTAATTATTAATGTTATCTGAAACAAATAATTAAAAAATAAATTTAAAAAAAATAAAAATAACTGAGGTGTTTTAACTGTGATTTAAAAATCGCTCATCCTACGTCGTTAGAAAACTAACAAAGCTTTGAAGGTGAGTTGCCGCCAATGGACAGATTCGTTTGAATGGTGTTTGGAAAGTGATCAGATCCTTTTGATTCCAAGTGTGGGATAACCTTGACAATCGCTCATTTGCATTGGAAACAAAACACCTTGAGGAAATTTTCATTCAAACAGGAAAACAAAATATTTCTCTTCCAATCTAATTGAAGAGGAAGAAGAAATCATTGACTGTGCACTGAATATTACCTCTCCTCACAAAAGGGTGAGAATAATGTTCATCATTACCATTATCATCGTGATTTCTTCCCACATGATTTTCTGCCCATGTGTTAAAGAGAAAAATGCACGATACTCAGAAGTAAATGCAGTGTCATCTGGCGGCACCCAAGGGAATGTTGGTATGGAACACGGACACTGCATTATTCAGCAACAGCCTCGCTTTAAATATTTCATTCTTACGATTTGCCGAAGAAATACTGAAAAAGGCTCTTCAATGCCATATAAATTTCCATGAATGAAATTTATTTAATTACTATTTAGCTTAAGCACGTTTTTAACCTCGAAAAAAGTATGTTTCATCATAAATATTTTAAAAAAGCATAAATAAATCTAGATTTTTTTTTTTCTCCCTTACGTGAAAAAAATAACAACGGTTTCTTTTGCATAATTCTTATTTCAGAAACACAGAAAACTGAAGCAGAAGTTAGTACAGATTAAGATTAAAATTAAGCTTTTATTATTTTTTTCTATAAATTTTTTAATAAAATACATAAAAAAATTAAGCAAAACAAACAAACCAACATACCCAAAATTTATATCTGAAAAAAATCATTAAAATATTAAAAAAAGCTAATTTATAAACAACCCGGATCTTTCGGCCATTTTGTCATTGTTCCAAATCAGCGAATGATTCGAAATGGTCGAAAAGTCTGGGGCGTTTATAATAATCTTTTTAATGTTTAATTATATTCATATTTTTAAAAATTTAATTTTCGTCTGATTTGTTGTTTATTTATTAATTTATTTATTTTCTCTATTACTTACTTTAATTTTTTATTTACTTTTAATTTATAGACATTAGTTATATAAACTACTTCATTATTATTTTTTTATTTTTTCTCTTCGAAAGTTTTGTCTTATCGAAACTAGAATACAGATATATGAACAACCTACAAATATCTTCGGAGGATCAAAGCATTGTTCTGGCCCCATTACTTCCACCTGGACACCCAAAAAACTCGACCCCTGAGAAAGTTCACTGAACTAGAAAAGGGGGATCTTCTCGTTACTTTATACAATTAAATAAAACTCTGTTTTTTTAAGTAAACTTATATCTTTTTTTTATAACAGTATCATTTCATAATCTTGATGATTTACAGAAATCTGAACGAAGCATGTGCTTCAATTGAAGTCAAAATCTAAAACAAACCACTGTAATTTCCACGTCAGACGAATGCGATTGTTAATACATCAACGTTATTTTTTTTCTTTTGTTAATCCCTTTCTATTGGCGTCCACATTATTGGTTAGCCCATTAGGATGCCTCTAAATCCTTCTTTGGGCACGCGCGAAGACAATCTAGTTCATAGTGAGTTCGTGTAATTACGCTACATCAGAGCCGCTCGTCCAGATGTTATCTGGATTAAAAACTAACACTATGTAATTAAGGTCATTTTCCAAATTCCGCTCGTTTTTGCCAACACAAGTGGGAAACGTTATCGCCACCGTTGCGCTTGTTGTCATCAAGTTCAATCCTTTTACGAACCAAAGAGAGGAAAAATAGATTTCCACCTCATTTCCTTGTCTTGTAATCCTTTCGACCAATAACCTTTGCCTGGATCTGGAGAATTAACAGCCTCTTTGCCTCAGAATTAGGTCCGAAAAAAATTTCTTACTTTAATAATAAGTCCTTTTCTTTTTTTTTTTCATTTCTACTAAAATACGCGATCATGAATGCCAAAGTCCTGTTTGTAATAAATGAGGTTAACATCGTAATGGACAGATTTTTATCAAAATTATCTTTATTGTCTTTAATCTACTACTGTTTGATGGATATGATTGATGGGGTTACTACTACAATTCAGGATTTAGCTAAAACAAGTGCTATTAGCTTTGATGCAATCACTTCTGTTATAAAGAGTTATGGACTGTAGTGGGAAATTAGTTATTTACAAACTTCACCATAGGTGTGGCAGAATCTCGACTTGCGTGCCTTTCAATTGAAATAGTTAATAGAACAACTAATTTCAAGAAACACTTCAATTCAAAATTACTTGGCTTAAATTCGTTCTATTTTTAAAATCCAAGAATCAATGAGAACAAATGAAAAATATAATTTTTGCAAGCAGTAAGTTAAAAATTTCACAGTCCTTCGAAGTAAAATGAATTCGCACATTATGGCTAAAAAAAAAAAAAAAAAATGGCTAAATGAATTAGTTAAAAGAATTAGAAAAATAGAACTACAATATTTACAGAAAAATATTCAAATTATAACAAATCATAACAATGCTTTATAACAATGAACAATTACGAAATACGCAATAAAAGTTAATAGGAATAAAATTGATTAAATTAAACTATGCAAAATAAAATTTGAATCCTTATTTATACGATTTATTGTTGGAATTTATTCAATGGCTTATAATAATACTGAAGTTTCCATATTTGTTTATTATTTAGCAAATTAAAATTTAATAGTTATAATAGTTTTAGTAGAATTTTTTTAATTGCATATCATTAAATTAATGTAATATCCTAATGTTTTATAAAAAGAATGTATATGTACTTCTAATTCTAATAAATAAATAAATAAATGAGTAAAAAAGTAAATAAATAAATAAATAAATAAATTTGATGATAAGTTGCATATGATACTATTTATAAATGAATTAATAATTCACTGCACTCATATATTTTTGAACTCTTTAAGAATCAAATTGTCATACTATACAATTGAATGACAATTTACATGTAAATTGACTGAGAATAGAAGAATAATACTTTGACTGCTCTATCAAACTCTAGTTCTTTATTGTTTGTTTCCTTCTCTAGGATTACACGAATGTCGGTCAAGTTCTTGAACCAGTTAATTCTGTAACTATAACGAATAGTTTTATTTCGTAATTACTCACAATATTATAAAAAATTTCCTAAAATGATTTCTTATTTAATAAAACTGACATTGAATAAATGATTCGATTGATCATTTTATTGCTTCGTTTTCAGCTAAAATGAATGTATGGCATCCAGATGTAATATTTATAACAAATGGAAACTGTTATAAATGATTACATATTATTCTTAGCTGTTTAATTATTGTCTGCTGAACTCTAAGAAAGCCTTCGCATTATCAAATTATTCGGTAAGATAAAGTGAGGGACAACTGAAACAATTAATACGTGACTCTTTTGTCAATAACTAAAAATGTCCGAATAGATATTATTTATGTGCATCTAGTTTCGCTTGTATTATTTGGATATCGAAAGCATATCGAGGAATGGTGAGGAATAGCGATACTTTTTTATTTATTTATTTATTTATTTATTTATTTATTTTTAGTCGTTTTGGGCAGATCCACGTTAGACAAATTGGGTCTAATTGCAGAGAAAAAGAGAGAAGCAGTTTTAGTTAACATTGAGTAAGATTTCTTGTTAATAACCTTATAATATATTTAATAATAGTAAAATAACCATTCCAGTTCGGTGATCCTTCTTTGTAAAGACGGTTGGGCAATGAATTTACAAACAGGTGGCGTAACTATCGCCTCGACCATTTATTCATACAGTGCAGTGTATAAAAAAAATAAAGTAACAGCAAGAATCGGACTAAAACATCGTTGCGAATTCGTATCGTACATTTGTAAATAAACAACAAATATATTCAATACAGGATGAATAAGAAAACATCTAGAATCAAATAGAACCTCTTACAAAGAATTCAGGAAATTTGTTAAGTGTTCATCGCCAAAGTTATCAATTAAATAAAAAGAAAAATGCTAATAATCGTTATTTAAATGATTTAATATAAAATGCGATTCGCAAAAAAGACGATATTATTCTGATTGGTAAATTATTGAAGAAGTAAAAAATAAAATGAAGAGTTATCGTTTTTTTCCTAATTAAAAAAAAAAAATATTAAAAAAAAAAACTACATGAAGAAAAACTGGAAGTGTTCCTACATTTAGTTAATATCAGTAGAATTTGGAATAATTCGTAAAAGTGTAATTATAAATGGCAACACGGAACAATTTATGAATGAAATCTATTTTATACAGAAAAGTAGAATGTAACATCAAACCAGATAAAGTTGTCTAAGATTTAATTCAGTTTTTGGCCTAGCACGCGAATAACTGTCTAACAGTTCAAAAATAAAGTTACTAATTATAACAGTAAATATTTTATTTTAAATTCTTACTTAAGAAATTAAATTAAAGAAGAATAATATTTAATTTTTTGTTTTGTTTTTCTTATTTTTGAAAGAACTTCTCCTTATGATGTTCTTTTCGATTTCTGACAATCTTTCAGCATTTATGTGAAATAGATCGTAATGACAATGGGAACTTAACTGAAAGTTGGCTGTAAAACATTGGAATTAAAAAATTCATTCGGATCGCATGAGGTTTCTTTCCGGGCCTCCAGATGGAGATTACTTATTGTTGAAATGCATTAACGGTCGTTTGAAAAGTTATTAAAAAATAACTGAAATAGAATAGTGCAAGATTTCAGCTTTCTCATCTTGAAATTTCATCACAAAGTTAATTAGTCGCAGTTTTGACTTTATTTTATTTATTTATTTTCGTTATTATTATCACTTTCCAAATTATGCAAATAACTGAATAAAAATAAATTATCAATGCTTTCAAAGATTTATTTTAATTACTGGTATAGCATATATTGTTAGAATTGATGATATAGATAGGTTTTCATCAATTTAGCTTTCTAACAATTTCTAAAACATTTAAAGATGAAAGCTTCAATTGAACTTATAATTTTTTATGTATTTTTCCTTTTTTTCTCTTTCCTGTTTTCTTTTCATTCTAGAGAATGGAATTACATACAATTTTTTCTATTTGATTGTTAGCGAAAACCCCAGGAAAACAAAAACAAACTGTAATGGCGGCTTTTATTTTTTTTGTAATGTAGGGCTTAATTTTC
>JAFIDM010031740.1:0-33158 GCA_023159025.1 Thereuonema tuberculata | reverse complement strand
TAGTGCTTCTGCTTATGTTTCATTTAACGAGTGGCCTTTGAAATCTTCAATTTCAAAATAATATTTTAATATGTCAGATTTTAAATTTCTAATACAAAAATACTTTTTAATCTTTTTATTATAATTTATTTGTTTTAAATTTTTAATGAAATATTGTATTTCAGATGAATGATGCGAGAAATTTTTAGAAATTTGATTATTGTTTTTCGTCACAACTAAGACTAAATTCAAATACAGTAGAACTTCATTATAACGGACACTATTTTAACGGACGTCGCTTATAACCGACGGTTTAAAAAAAAATTATATTAATAATAAAGGGTGCTGATTTTTATCTGACGAGTTTTACATTTCCAAGCAAGCGATTAAACATCAATCGTTGTGATGTTTTGCGTAAACATGGATGCGCTGCATGACTCTGAAGAAGCAGAATCTTTGGAGGACGAGGAAGAAGAGGTAGGAGACACTACTCAGCCTACAATTAAGGTGAGCGAAGTGAAAAACCATTTAAATTTTGTTATTCAATAGGTTGAACAATCGGCAAACGAAAATGTGTTTGCATATTATGAACATTTACGGCACCTCCGTCAGTTAATAACTGAAGAAATAAGCAGAAAACAAATGCAGCAGAAAATAAATTATTTTTTCAAACCAATGAATGTAAGCAATCAACATGATCCAGGACATTCTTGTTCTAAAGATTAATGCAGTGTATACTACACATCTTTTTCATTTCAACCTACCATGTTGAAGGCTGTTTTTGATTTGATATACAATAAATACTTTTTATAGCTAACTATTGTACTTTCATTGATGTACACCCTGCTGCATTACACCCCTATAAGAATTATTTGTTATAATCCGGACAACATTCATTAAAACGGACAACGTTCAGCCCCTATTAGTCCGTTATATTGAGGTTCTACTGTATAGCCAAAAAAAAAAACCTGAAAATTTATTTTCAGAAATCAGTTCAATCTAAACGAATTTTATTTACAATTTGATTGAAAATCTAAATTGTAAAACAACTATAAAAACTTCAATTGAAAAACAGAAGTAATTGAAATACAGTGAACCCCGCTATAATGAACACGGGATATAGTGAACACTCGGTTATAGTGAACTTTTTTAATGGTCCCGACCGGTCTCTCCTTTAACTACTGATATTATATACGGTTATAGTGGGCAGCTGAGAAAATGGCAATTCGGTTATAGTAGACTCAAATTTCATTTCTATAGATTTTTTTTTTCAGTTCTCCAACTTTAAACTTTAAGTGCATTAAGCTGATTTTTTTGCCCCCAAACACGACTTCCTTTGCCCCCAACGCTTTCCGGCTCGCCGGTTTTTCGAAGGATGTGTTGTTGGTAGGAAAAGACGCCACTGTGGGAGAATGAAGACGACGAAGAAAGCCTACCACAATCTCTGTGGCTGGAAAAGCATGGTGTGAACATGTTTCCACGGGAAGTTACTGAATCATTGGAATCTAGCGATGACGAAGTGTGCACTTCGGTAACCCTACAGATGATGACATTGCATCTAAAGTTAAACAAAAGAACGATGCTCAAGAAGAAGACTTACAAGACGATGCTGAAGAAGAATGGGAAATTTCGACACCTTCTATCTCTGAAGTGAAATCGGCTGTGAAAATTCTGAACTTTTTTTTTCTACAGAAAATGTTGACAAAAAAACAATGGATTATTTATTTTTTTGAAGAACTCTAAACTTTAAATTGAAGAACTCTACTTAAAGTCGAATTGTATTCAATCGAAAATAACTAATTTCTTCGATAGAATGTAAAAAAATAAAATCAAGTTTTAGGTTTGTAAATACATTTTTCTTCTTTTTGATCAATGTCTAATTACCGGTAATTAGTAATTTATAATTATTAATTAGTATTTTTAGTCAACTAAAAACTAATCTAAATGAAACTTTAACATTAAACAAATAAAATAGCAACTAATGTCTGATGTTGTGGATGGGAAAATTATTTATTAAGAACCAAATATATTTTATATTTAAATTGATTAACTATTTGTTATATTAATAACTATTAATTTTAATTTTAGGATAAATAGATTAAACTTCTCGGTCCTATACCACAGGTATGCAGTTTTATAAGCATACCTAATGGGGCTGATTAACAATAAAATAAAAAAAAATAAGAAATTATGTACTATCGCAATCACTATTTCCAACAATCCATATGCTCAAAATTATTTTTTCAAAAAATTTGGATATAGTCAACCATCGGTTATAGTGGACTTATTGTTGGGTCCGCAGATGGTTCACTTGAGCGCAGTTCGACTGTATATTGTTATTTGATAAATTTTTACAAGAATTTTTTTAGGGGTCTTGAAACGGATTTGACTCGAAAAAAATTACTTACTTGTTTTTTCGGATTCAAATTGTAGTTATGAATTTCTTACTTGCTTAATCAAATTGCATTTGTTTCTTTCAGGAAATATTAGAGGAAAAATCATAAGCCTCAGCTGCAACAATAGTTAAACACGCAATTAGCGACTCGTGCGGTTAACAGTGGAGATGAGACACGAAATGCGTGCCAATAGATTCGACAAATTGTTTTCGTGAAAACGAAGGGAGATGAATTTTAAAAGCCTTATAAAAAGGTAGTGTAATATTTTTCTCCGGTGGGAGAGAAAAACTTTCAGTGATATCCACAGTAAAATATATTGAAGCTAAATCTGAATTATGAAATTCGGAAAGGATGTCTATTGGTTTTCGATAGTTCAAATTCTCCTGGAATCTTGAAAGTTGCGAAATATAAGAAGAATAATTCTCAACCATAGAGTTAGCGTGATTTGATGTGGATTTTATAAGAGTGCCGATGGAATTGAATATACTTCGTTTTATTATCTAGTGGATAATTATAATTAGAAGAAATTTCCAAGAGACTGTAAGTAGAAACCATTTTTTTTTCTTGAATTTCTTGAGGGAATTTTCAATTAAAGAAGACATCGATTTAGCTTGGGCATAAAGAACACTCGTTCCAAAATGGCGTCGGATCAATGTTAGGATATCATTAAATTTTGTTCTGAGGGAACAGTGTACAAGAACTTTAATTCTAATTCATCTGTGCGATCAACATAATGATTAACGTTGCAGTAAATACCCATGCGGGGTGAACAAACTATTATTTTAAGCATACCTTGAGAAACCATTAATTAAGCATGTGGTGAGAAGCCTAATCGAATGTAGATTAATTCTATTAACTTTATTGACAGTGGTGATAAAATAATAGACTTGACGATCTTGATAGGATCATATGTAATTCTTTAAGTAAAAACATTTTAGTTCACTAGAGGTGAAATATTTATGGAAGATTTAAAGTGAATTTAGACAAACTTTATGCGTGATCGTTGTTCGAAAAGAAACTTTATGCGATAATTAGTTATTAATAAGTCATAAGAGATATAACTAATTAAAAGGAACTTTAGAATAATTTTAAGGATGCTTAAATATTGGAAGAAGAATAAATGAATCCTATTTTGTTTTTTTCTTAGATTTTCTTTTAGAGCTTCGATTGGGATACGATGAACCAATAAAATATAATTAAAAGAAGACTCATCACATCGTACGTTTAGAATCTGCCGAGTGTAAAGAACTATTAAATTTGTCAGGAAGAGTGTATATCTTCAAAATGGAGCTTCGAAAGTATTCAAGTTAAGCATGAAGGACTTATGGATTATAGACTTTTTCGTTAAGAAAATAATTTCATGCAACCTGAGGAATCGATATGATTAATTAAAAGATATTTGTTATCATTCTTGGCCACTGCTACTGCTGTTATTTTTCATAACATCTTAGCTAACACTAAATTGTCATCAAAGCTTAATAAATATATTTTCATTGAGGAGGTTTGGGAAATAAATAGAGCGGGAGATAATATCAAACAATTTATTTTAACCCAATATATAATATTAATATTTTTTTCTCTTCAGGTCTTTTTGTAGGGGAATGATATTGATGCCGTAATTACCTAATAGATATAATTCTAGATTTCATCTAATATTTGTAGCAGCTCCTAATCTGCGTTGGAGAATTATAACAAAAGAACTTTGATATTTTAAAATTAAGTACATATAGAAGTCTGATATAATAATAAGTTTGAAATTATATTAATGAAAAATGTAGGTTGTAACCAGGAAAATCTTTAAATATTCTCATAAGCAACATTAAAGTACAAACGCTTACTTGGATTTATTTATTAAAAACTAAAAAGAATTTAATCTTATATTATGGCATTAAAAATTAAAATTTCTCAGGAGAGAGAAAGAGAGAGAGAGAGAGAGAAAGAGTAACTTCCATCTCATTTAAGGCAAATACGAAATGCACATGGAATGTTAATTTTTAGTTTTTCTTGTTTTTTCTTTTATGTAGAAACAACAGCGATAATTTCTCGTTTTCCACTAAATCCTTAAACATTTACTGAGGAATCTCTGAAGTAATTACATTGATGCTACGATCTATTCAATAATTTCCAAGAAGAACTGAAAGCCTACTTTTCCGTAAAATGTTATTCCTTAAAAAAATCTTTATTTTTCATTTTTCTATATTTTTTTAAAACAGGTGAAATCGACAAATAAATCCTCATTTATTTGCAAATTTAGTTATTTTCTACTGAATTCAAACACTTCAAATTTTCCACTTTCTGAATATAATAATTGAATCACTTATTTCGAAAAGGTAATATGTGACAGTTTTTTCAATTTTGCGTTTTTTGCGCCTTATTGTTTTACTTATGTTTGTATATCATATTTTGTTGGAAGAAGTCGCATCTATCACTTCGTCTAGGCACTACGGCACCAGTTTAGTTCGAAATGCAATTGTTTAGTTCGAAAACATACCATGTATGTCACATGTTACGTTCTCGAAGCAAACAGCTTGGATCTCCATGCGGAAGTGCATAAATGCGCTTGCGCTAACCCTGATGACCGCTTAACACTTACAACACTGATTATAGTAGAGCAGCTGGCATTGTGAATGGGAAAGATATTGAGATCTTTTACTGTTTTTATTGTTTTATGTTGATTATTGTGTATTACCAGGTTAGAAACGGCATCGAGTAGTGAAGAGAAATTTGAAACATTGCCGAAAAGGAAAGAAGGAATAGTGAATAAAGGAAATTATAAACATAATATTATACGAGAAGCTAAAATTGACAGGTTTTACCAAATGTTGCTTTTTTTCCTGCATATTCCAACAAAATTGCCATCAATCATAAGAAGCTAGATGATCTGAAGAAGCTAATGGACTACATTCCGGCTGAGAAAAAAGAATAATGGTCACAAATCATAAATTGGCCATCTACAGAGCAAAATGAAGCACCAGAGGAAGGCTTTTAGTTATGACGATCATAATAAAGGAAATTGTACGTCACCGGATTTGTTAAGAATTCATTTCTGTTCAGTTTGCTCTATATTTAGCCATTTTTTGTAATTCCAGTATTAAAATTTTTCTAGTTTAGTTTGAAAACGCAACAAGTGCAAGTTTTTATATATTATTTTATTTTAAACGCACAATACATTAACCAGGGCTGAATACCCATATCTCATTATTAGCACTTTTACACAGTAGCAGTAGAACTATTAATATTCTTACAGTTTATGGAATAAACAGTTTTTTATGTCTCCTGTAAAATTTGCATTTTATCCTTTTTGTTACCTTTTCGAAATAAGTGATTCAATTATATCCTCTTTTTTATATAAATTATCAAAAGCCGATTAGTATTAATCTTATCATAAAATCTCATGTGGATTAGACTAAAAGGACCAATTGCCATTGTCTAAAACTTTAATAAAAATTAATTGTTTAGTCTAAAAAACGTTATTGTCTTTCGAAATGAATTTCTCAATAAAAATCCACATGGAAAAGATTTTAAACATAAAAGTAAGATCGTTTCTAATCGTTCAGTCTCCATCAGTGGTGACCAATGCAAATTATCAGTTGTGTGCTACTTCTATTTGCCCTAAATTTCCGACCAAACGAAAACAAAGAAATAAACAAAACAGCACAAAAACTTAGTTACTTTTCGGCTTCTGATAATTATGTGAATGTAGAAAATGATTTAAAAGTTATTGAATTTAGTCTATTTACAAGGTTTGAGCTAAGAATGACGATTTTTACATATAAATAGTGAGTACAGATTGTGTCATCTTTACGTTAGAATAGACTGCATGAATAGACTGCATGACGTTCCATAGCTGGTGGCTTTTTGAAGGTGAGACGAGCTTGAGATTAAATTCTTGTAGAAGTGGGTCTACTTTATTCGAAGATATTATTATATCTTCGTTTTGCACGCAACCGACTTTTCACTCCGCATATTTATAAGTAGGCGTTTTGTGCTAATATGATTAAATAATGAATATATAAATGTGCAATCAACATTTAAAAATTATTAACCATAAAAGAAGTTTAAAATGAATTATACAGCAGAGTGAGTTCAGTGTTAAGTTTGAATATTCTAAAATGAATGGTCATCATTAACGTAAATAAATTCCAAGTAAATTTATTAACAAGATACTGAATAAATACTAATAATTATGTACACAATCTGGTAACTCAAAAATTGCATAACACTTAATATCAAAAATATTCAACTCTCAATGATGCAATCTAAATTTGAAAATATAATTCAAATATTCATCAAAGTTCAGGATCGCAAAAAAATATCTATTCACACATTCAAAGATATATTAAATATAAAATTGAATTATCTAAGTATGAATTACATTTAACATTACATGAGGTTTAACACTCGTTCGACTGGACTCAGTAAAAATGTTATCTATAAAGTTGACTTTAATATTATAACCTTAACTTCGGAAATAATTCCGTTAATGCAAACGGAAGAAAACTCTTAAATTATAATTACAACTCTTTAAGTTAAAACATAAAATATCCGTTTATGTTCACTAAGTTTCAAATGAAGTTCATTCGAATCTAAGAATTGTTCTGTCACGATGAATCAAAGTCGAAATTTCTATTCGATGATCATCGATTATGAAAGTAATTTGATACTCTCCTACCTTGACTAGATGCTTAATGTTGAAGATGAAAATTTACTGAAGGAGGATAAAAGACGCACTCCACATGAATCGTTTGCCAGGTCGATATTCCGAATACCTGGTTTTGACCACAAATGAGACCCATGATACTCGATGGTCCTTCGCATGCTCCCATTCCTAGAATTCAGTAATTTTCCCTACTGCCGAATGCCGTAATGAAGAAGATGCTTGATTGTCATCAGTTCCCAGAACTGATTCACTCATTAACGTAAAAGGCCTAGTTGGAGTAACTCAAACCTAATACTCCATAAGACTCGTCCCATAGGAAAAGATCTAAATAAATTGAACATAACAGTTAAACTCTAATTACAAAATAATTACAATTTCAATTCCAGAAAATACCTTGATTCCATTAGATATAATCTTACGGATAACGTGTCCATCTTTTCTCGCATTAACAACCAAATGCAGATCTCCATGTCAGATAATCTTCAACCATCAATGTTCAACATCCATTTCTCGGGTACATATTCTAAACTTCGAAAAAGTATCGTGGTGCCATCTGGCGAGTTTTATCGATATCACAGCGCTTTTACTAAAGCTCACATACATAACATAAAAAAACAAATCTTTTAAATAATTTCATAGAAACGTTAGAAATATAACAAAATAAAGGATTTACATTTTAATCATTTCCACACGTTTTGTATTAACTTTTGAATAATTTTCTTCATTCACGTATTTGAAACCGTTGCGAAGCACTGTGATTGGTTTACTAATCACTATTGCTACCGTGTTTCTTCATGCATTCTTACTGAAAAGGTCCACTGCATTTGCCGTGTTCTAGGATGAAAATTAATGTTCGTAAGTTACAAATATAAGTAACAGATGGCAGCACCTACCATTTCTCACAAAGCGCGAGATTCGTAATATTCTAAAACAGCGGTCGGCAACCTTTGGTTGTAAAAGGAGCAAATATTTTACGTGGGGATTAGTGCGGGCCGCACTTGGGCCATATGTCATTACAGTATAGTATACTGAGTAAACCTACAATATTCAAATTTTTAGTTTTAAAAATAAAACGCAAATTATATACTTTTACGACATTTATTGTACATAGTTATAATGAAATAAAAACAAATAAAATATCAACAATCCAAGACGCCTCGCAGGCCACGGGTTGCCGACCGGTGTTCTAAAAGGAAGGAGGGAACGCGTGCGCTACAACAATCGTAGCAGATAAAGAGGACACGGCTGGGATTGGTGACGCATGCGCACAATACATTTTTTGATAGTAAGCATCACATCATGACAGCATTTTATTGAAACTAGCACACGGCTTCGCTCGTTTGGAGTTAATGAGAAGAGAAGGATTTAAAGATTTTTTTCCCCATTTTGCAATTCAAATAGAATTTTAAAATTAATAATAAAAAAAATAAAAATAAAAATTTAAATAGAATATTAATTTTTTTAAATTAAATTATCTTGCTTAAAGTGGTGTGTTTTACCTCTTTAGCACCTAATAGCACCTTTAGCACTATTCTGCATACTAAATTTTAAGAAGATCCTTCCAGTCCAACGGTTGTAATTATTAGAGGGCGTAGGAACACAGACACACAAACATACAACGTAACACTGTACTATTTTTTTAAATATGTCTGGGCTCCTGCAGCATTTCCGTTAACAAAGGGCAAGAAATCTGAGCATTTGGCCAAGTAAATCCAACGATCAGGGTACGTAATAGGAGGCAGCTCACGTTATATCCGCATAAACGAACGAAACATATTTAATACTTAAAAATGTATAAATTTCACATTTTGTCCTTACATTTAGTTTTATGGTTATAAATATTCATTAGACTTTGTCGTACATATTACAATTTACAAATTCATTCTGATAGTTATTATTAATGAATTGATTCTCGAATGCATTTAAGTGATCAAAGAATAATTTTTCAGAAGTATATATTGAAAAGACTTTCTGTACTATTATATGAATTCAATGTTTCTTAACAAAGGTAGGCATGGATGAATTATATGGAAGTACCTGATTGGAAGCAGTAGGATTTTTCTATGGTTGTGGGAGGATTACCATCTCGTTAGTGAGGAGAGTATCCAGAAACGGTAATTGACCTGTCTGCTTTTCAAGTTTAAAAGTGAACTTTATTAATTTGAAATATAAAATTGAATTACATTAGTGTTTGGTTATGTGAATTCTTATTAGCTACTGTAAAAACTGGTTTGTACGTATTTCAAAGGGAAAATTTTAAATTACGCATAACTGAGAATTACTTACAACCCAACTTTAACTTTATTTTTAATTGAAATTAAATAAGAACACTTGTAATAAACATTTGTTTATTAGGTACATATTTTTCAACATATTATCTGCATCATCGTAAAAATGTCAATTTCAAAATAATGTTTTCATTTTCTTAGAGATTTTTTGATTTCGTGCCTTCAGAAACTTTATTGGATTGACTAAATACTGTATAGCCATATACAATTTCAGTTGAAATGCAACGACTCACCTAATTTTCACAAACTTTCAATCACATTGTTACTCACTTTTCCATATCTGCAAATTTGACCTTTTGTTGACGGCTGCTTAGAGATTTTGAACCTAACTTACAACATAAAATTGACTCCTTCTTACAAATGACTGTACATAATAGAGTGTAACTTATATTTAAGCTACTCGCTTTTTCAGCTTTTGATTTTTGCTGGTTGTCTTTCACTCCTCGGATAAATCTCAGTTTTTTTAAAGAGTAACTTTTATTCCTTCTGTTATCCATGGTTGCAAGAGACAGACTGAAGGATATGAAGGGAACACATGTTTCATAAATGCGAAAAGTCATTCAATTTTTGTCTTTGACCGACCTTTCATTAAAAGCCGCCCAGAAACCTCATGAACGCTATGATTATATGTCGGTATAGAAGGCTGTGTTGTATATCGGTGCACCTGGATAATACCTATAGTTGAAAATACGTACAATTCAATCTCGTTTTCGATAATATGCTACCGATGACGAAGAATTACGTGTAACTCAGTTACGAATATCTCAGAAGTAATTCATATGCAATTAAATACAATTTTCGCCAGGAACTACAAACAATTACTTTAAATGGAATACTTTAAATGGGTTACGTAGGAACGAGATTTTACTGTATAATAAAGATATCATCCACGTACCTTTGATAAAAAATCATGGCACTACTGAATTAGATAAAATATTGGTTTTCAATAAACTGAATATAAATTTCTGATAAATAGCTGAGGAAGGTAGACTCATGAATAAACCTTTGTGCTGGGTGAAAATGTTGTCATTGATAACAAAAGACTGGTTATTAAATAAGAATTTAATGAGTGACTTAACTAATAATTTTTCCGGATAACTCACTGAAATTACACATCTGCTATAGGATTGTACGTGAAAATTCCTTTGTAGTAGAAGTAAATAAGAACTGTGCATCTATTGAGAACATAGCTATAATATTATTGGGATTTTTAATTTCTTTAAATTTTTACAGAATTCAATAGTATTATTTACGTGGCCTACAGAGTTATTTTGTATAAATCTTAATTTGTTTACTGTAAATTTCGATACGTTATATATTAAAAAATCCCTGCAGTTTACAATGGGGCGTTTACGAATCACATTACCTATTTTTGATTAATTGGTGTTGGGGGTGATCTCGCTAATCGGCAATTGTATCTGAAAATTAATTATTAATCTCTTTCAATTTTAGCTCCCCTAATATTTTTCTCTATATTATCATTGACTAGGTCAGTAATTTTGCTGTAAGTATTTGTATTATTAATATGAACATTAACTATATCATAATGCATGGACTTATCCAATAGAATTATTGTATTGCCTTTATAAGTTTAAATATTTTCGTTGTTTCTGAGATGTTTGTAAGCGTTAAGTTCTAAAGAGGAAATATTACTTTTTCTTTCTATTTTTTTTGTACGGACCGACGGGTAAGTCTACCAATTTGATTTCTGATTTATCAATTCATCAATTTTTGCTCATACGAAGAGCAGTTTCCATGATAACAATAACCATTTCTAGCTTATTAGGATACCGAGAAATGTTGAATTTATACTTTTTTCAGTCAGTTGCTGTTCAAAAATATTTAATTTCTGCATAGGTTCATTGATAATTGAACTTAAGAAACCAATGCTTTGGATTAATTCAATTTTTTATTTTTATTATAGACAATTTTTTGATATGCCTTTGTTTAATCTTATCAAAGTTGTATGCTCCTTTTAACGCCTCCAAATTTAATACAAAAATGTAATCATTCAATGATTATTCAATCATTAATATATCAGAAATTTTTTTAATCCGATTTATACTTCTAATATACTAAAACTGAAAAAAAAAAATCAGTTTTGATTTTAGCAACATAATTCTTAGTGTTCCTACTATTTCTAACCGGAATTTTAATGCTTAGAGGTAATTGATTTTAGCTTTAATCAATTTTAAGACACATTAAATTTCTCCCAAATTATCAGAATATGCATGCACTGCAAGACAAATTTGATTAACCCTAATTTTCCTACAATATTAGAATAAAATAGAAGAATAATGAGATTAGAGTTTCAATTTAACGTTCGTTGAAGACTCTAAAGAATTAACTCACTTGCCACAAATTTTTTAAAACTAATTTTTATTGTAATTTATATTCAGTTATTACAACTGGTATCGTAACTTCATATTAGAAGTTTCTTCCGGTAACAATTAAGACTTTGAATTTATAATCGCTGTGGGAAATGTATTTGTAATGAATTATAAGGACTACCTTGGAATGGGTGAAGCATTTCTCGGTGAAACCGACGGCATCTAACTCTTTAGTAATAATTGGACATACACAGCATACAATGGTGTATCTATGTGCATGAAAGTATTTAAGATAGAACATATTATGTTTTTGACTAAATAAAGCTTAGAAGAGTGGCCCCTTCCTTTAAACCCAAAAATAACTGGATCATTAATGCATCTTTTAAGAACTTCTCGCCTATAGCTATGCAATACATGGAAAAAAAGCATTTAATACCTTAAAACATGATATCTTATTTTATAAAAGGTATGTCGATGACATGTTAATCATTTCAGACAGACATAATATGAACTTTATACATAACGTGTTCAATAATGTTCATAATGAAATCCAATTTGCAATTGAAATACCTGAAGAGAAATAGAAAGAAATAGCTCAATCAATAAACCAAAAAGGCACCTAAGTAAACAAAAGATGTCACCTCTGAGCTATAAAAAGTGGAAGCGTGGGACGGCCGTTTCGTCCTCTTTACTGACTCATCAGCCAAACAAACCCTTTGTCGAAAGCTCAGATCGAGAAACCAAGTAATGAAATCCACCGACACACCCGCCTGTGGGTTTCCAATAAAACAAAAGCAAAATAATAAATCAAAACAAAAGAAAAAGCTGCTACTTGCTTTTACTATCCAAACTATATAAGATTAAGATATAACTCTCAGAGTAATCTATAACACTATTCTATCAGGGACGGCAACAAAGACGATTTTTATAGATGCCACTGAAAGTGCATCAAAGAGCCATGAAAAGAATTATACAAATTGCCTAACATTTATGCATGCATAACAAATATGTTATTTTTGGGACATTCTTACTACATATATCAGCGGATGCCAAGTGTTACATAAGGATTTGGTTGATATGGTTTTACCCACTATGCACAAATTGCAAGATCACATTTTCAACTATAAAACGGAAAAACATGGCCCGACAGTTAAAAGTCGTTGGATTGAGAGCCGACGATCGTGATAGTCACTTTGTACAAAAAATGGCGGCATATGATTCTGTCGCTGCATTCAGAAATTGATGCTGTGGTAAGATGGGAAATCACGTGGTTGACTGACAAAGATGCATTAGGCTGGCCAGTAACTGTGCTGGTGACGGGACCCTCACGACTGAGTTCTTCCAAAATAGAAAGGTCCCTGCGATAAATGTGGATGAGAAACCACAGCAATTGTGAATGAAGTGACAACCGTTGCAAGACGTGTGGGTTAACAGATGCCAAAAATTTGCAGTTGTGCATAGTCACATAACCATGCAGATAGAAGTGAGTTTTGAGAGACCACAAAATGTTCCATGGCAAGTTGGCTGCAGTACAATTCACGTCAGAGACTACATTGCAAATGTTTTAACTGCATCTCTGTCGATAGTCAGTAATTACCGAGTCGTAGAAGTTGCTCAGCAACGCTTTCGGATTTATCTAAAGACAGTGTAATGTCTACTGCTTTACCACAAAATTTGACATCCTTTCTACCTCCACGGGTATGACTACACCCTTCACTATTTCTAGTTGACAGTTTTTCGTCCTCTGCCCTGCTTCACCTGTAAGAAACCTGTCCCTTCATATTTCTGGATCATTTTTCCAACATCATTTGCTGCTATAGCGCCAGTGTTTAGTCCCTTTGTTGTCCTAAACTTTCCCAATATTGCTAATGCACAGTTGTTATTTTCGTAAAACAGCTTCACAACACGTGTGCGATCTTTTGCTAATATAGTCATTATGCAATGAAGTGACGAATTCCTCACCTGTCTGCTTTTCCAGCAGTTTTCAATCAGGTGTCGTGGAATGTGTCATTTGTTATTTCCATTATCCATTGCAGTATTGCAGCGCCATGTATCCTCCTAGCGTCCTCCTTCGGAAATATTTTGTTTTAGTTTTTTTGCTAGAAACAAAATTCATTGCCACGGACGTCCTCATGTGAAATACGAAGTTGGGCGAATCTCCAGTGACATCCTTTGGAAATGTGAACATTAATTATACTTTGATAAAAAAAACAAAATCACACAAATGATCAGATGTTAACAAATTTTAAAAAATACTTAAAAAAATGTGGAACCTTTCGGGTCCCTATGCGGGCCTCGACCCTTTTCAATACAAAATAAATTCCTTGACAGGTTCAGTTAAATACAAGATTACTATTGTTAACAACCAATAAAAATGCAAAATTAATACATAACATATGATTGAATAAAATTCAACGAAAAGCTTCTTTTTCGTTGGGGAGCAAATTAAATTAGACCAATTAAATTCTGTACTGAAATGCAAACTTTTTCCCATTCAAGTCAGATAACCAAAATTTAATTGTGTTTTCGAAAGTTCAGATGCCCTCACACTTGTTAAATAGGAAATGCTCATATGTAAAGGAGTTGTATACTCTTTTATTTTGACTGTTCTTGACCCGTAGCTGCTTTACTCCAGGTCTGATGTGTAGCCAAAAAAAAATCAATAATTATTAGCACCTAAACCTTTGACGAATGATTCAGTTTTATAGACTTATTAACTTTTAGGTTATCTTAATTTCAGACAGACGGACAGACAGACACTTTCTGATTCCAAGCTATCTATCTCAGAAGCTCAAAATTAAACAACTTCTTTTAAATCTTTAACTTGCTCGTAGGAATTTTATAAATTTCATTAGTTTTAAAGAAGTTTTTAATTATATCTTTTTGCTCAAGCTTCTAAAATAATGGTTCGATCTGTACCAATATTAATAGGATCTCCAATGAAAGATTCTACTTAATCTCTTAAATATTCAAGGTTATAGGGTTTGTTTGTGATGAACGAAGAGACAGAAATTTTCATTAAATCCATTGATGTTACATTCAGTTCAAAGCGTTAATGCAATAGCTAACTACCAAATAAATAGAATAATTTCAGTTTCTATTTCAATCTAGAAACCTTTGACACCAATTAATATAGATAATATGTTAAATAAAAAAAAATTAAAATAATAAATTGCAGAGGGGACGGGATGTGTGACTCGTCCCCTTCTGGAATTTTCTAGCCTCATCTTGACGTTGTCAGATAGGGCTAGCCCGTGGTCTATAGTTGGCCAAAGTCTATAGTTGGCCAATGAATGGAAGGAAAATGCTGAGGATAGTTCAAAATAAATTTAATTATTATTGATCAAATCTTATTATTGATTAAATCTTTGTTTTGATCAATTAATAATACGAATTCATTGAATAGAGAGACCATCCTACTAAAGGAATTTAAATTGATTCATTTTCCAAACATATTTGTAGTGATCCATTCAGAAATTTTGTAAGATATATAATTTTTTGTTATTTTCTCATATTAACTCAAATCAATCTTACAATAACAATCGAAAAAAAAGTCGAAAACAATTGTTAAGAAATCGAATGAAGAAAATTAAACTTCAATTAATGCCTAGAATAAAATTTCAATAACAATTTGGAGGTTTCTTGTTTGTAATTCTTTAATTTTTCTTTTTTTAAAAATCGATCGGAATTGGTAAATATACGCTTTAAAATGCCGGGACTGTGGTGAGGTTTACTTGGGAAGTACGGGCCGAACTGTGAGAGAATGAGTTAAAGAACATACAACAGCGTATGAAAAAAGGAATGAGAAAATTTCTGAGTGGGTGAAACATTTCATAAGCGAAAATCATTGTCCAGACCCAATTGTGTATAACGTTTTTAACGTAAAAGATGAAAACAAACGTTATAAATTAGAATCATGCTTAATCAATAGTTGCGAATGTTTTAATTGGGACAAATCAATTAAAGTAAATGATGTTTCATGAGGCATATTCAAGAACTCCTTATCAAAGAATAAGAAAATTAAAGAATATTTAACTTTAAAATAGTCAATTGGCATGAAAAAATTTCTTTAATAAATTTAATTAATAATAATCTCATGTCTATTCAATTGTTATTTGTATGTAATATATTATGTTTGGTTCTTAAGGTAATTTGTTCTGTCCGTTTATGATTTACTTTGTTAATTTTTCGATTAATTGCTTAATGTAATATAGTACGTTTGTTTATGATTTACTTTGTTACTTTTCGATTCATTTGACAGAGAGAGAAGATGTTTCTCTTTCTTTTTATTTGTATTTTCATTTTATTTTCAATCATGAAGAAGTCCTTTAATTAGGATGAAATATAGATGATTTTAAAGGAAAGAAGATGAATTTGTTTGAGTCATTTTATATATACAACGACAGAAGATATATGTAAGTTACTATGATGACGTCATGACTGCATTTTATTGAAACTAGCACACGGCTTCGCTCCTTCGGAGTCAATGAGAAGAGAGCGATTCCAAGCTTTTTCCCGATTTCGCAATTTAAAATAGAATTTAGATTAAAATAATAATAGAAAATATAAGAATAAAAATTTAATTAGAAGTTTTATTTTGTTTTCTCCCGGTAGGGGCAAAACACATACTTCCAGAGAAGAGTACACCAAGCAAAGAAACAAGGACTATGAAAACTTTAAAAATGTTTATTACAATACACATTTGTCATTTTGGAGTAACCAATAACATGCAATGCTGAGGCTAACATCAATAAAACTTTACGCGCATTAGCATAAATCAAAGGCTTGTAATGTTACTGTATATAATCCTAACTGACTATAAATTACCTATAAACTGTGATCACAATAATTATCCTTAATCTCAGTATAATTATTTTATATAATGTAAAACAGAATTAGCTAACAACTCTTGTTATGTAAACTACAACGTTTATGTATACCTGGACATAAAATATTAATAATGGCCTTCCCACCTATGTGAGTGTACTTATACTTTAAATACTCAATAATGGAAAAATGGCAATCTCACACATTTGTGATAGTTAACAATAGTTCACTAGTGTATTTCCCAATAATTTAATATTGACTACTTAACAATGGCTTTCCCACCTATGTGAAAATAAACTTGTAATCGATCATTCAAACACTTATTGAATATTCTATTCTCGTTTCGTACTGGGGCCTCTTCAATAATTAATATACAAAAATATATAAAGTAAACTATACTTACAATTTGCTGACTTCAAATGATGACTCACCACTGAAGCACCATTCACAAAACTAGAAGCACTGATTCACTTTTACTATCAACCACTTGTTGATATTAATAATATGCACTTAATTAATGAACAGGCCATTAACAAATTTCACAACTGCCCACTTGAATTTTCCAATAGGTTTCCTTTATCGTAGCACGCACTTAAACTTCTTCTGCGAAATCGTATCTCCTATTCACTTGTACGAATATAATTCTTTCTTTTGATTGGCAAAGAATTCTTCTTTTATTCGGATCACTTTTCCTTCCAAAATTTCCTTCTTCTGAATATTCCGACACTCTCTTCTAGAAAGGCATCTTTACTTTTATTCTTTAATTAAACCAGTTCATTATTTGAACGCACTTCTCGAACTCTTCTACCCTTCGTTCGGCTGAACTTAGACCGCTCCAGTCATTACGAACTCCACTAACATTCAGTTCCTTAGAAATGTTGGAATTCAAATTCAATTCGATTCTGTTCAATAAACTAATGCTTATTGCTTCATACAAACGAATCGTCTTTCGTTCAGTTTCTTCTTAGAGTTTTAATCCTTAATTAAATAATAGAGTTAGTAGCTTCGGCTTCCTGTCACCTACTTCGGAATGGATTCTCCTATCACAATTCGGAAAGCTTATTTAAATCTTCTATCTTCGCAAATCTCTTCACTCGCCTTTCGATAGAAATCTTCCTTTATTATATGATATAACTATTAGAAGAATAATGTCTTTTAATTCACCAAATAATTTCACTTTTATGTTGGAATCATTCTGCTTAGTAAATTCTTCCGTTCTCACAAATAATACTGACAGTTAATTTATCGAGCAGATTATCGGAATCTCTACAAATATTTCTTACTTTAATTTCGTCCACTGCAAACATAATATTTACTCCTTTTACTTTCGGCAGAGACCTTGCATAATCGAAATTCCCGCTCTCCATTCCTTGTGACACTCGAGACCAACCAACCTCGTCGTCTCAATTCCAATCGACTTCTGCAACTGACTCAGTACACACGCAAACTAGTGTGACGTCAACACACACATTTTCATTGGCAGACTCTCAAACTAAAATTTTCTTTTCAAGCATAACAAAAAAATTATTTATGAAAAAAAACTTCAACTAATTAAATTTAAATATACCTCTTATTAAATTTAATACATATCAACATTGTTAAATTTAATT
The DNA here is from genome assembly GCA_023159025.1 of Thereuonema tuberculata. NCBI lineage: Eukaryota > Metazoa > Arthropoda > Chilopoda > Scutigeromorpha > Scutigeridae > Thereuonema > Thereuonema tuberculata. The sequence goes on along the minus strand of JAFIDM010031740.1, from coordinate 15,068 downwards.
ACCTTGTTTAAAGTGGTGTGTTGTAGCACTTCAGCACATAAGGAATAGCGACCACTGGTCTGCAAACTAAATTTTAAGAATATTCATATTTATAGTTCTAGTTCACGGTTCTAATTATTAGAGGGCGTAGGAACACACACACACACACAATCATACAACGTAACACTGTATTATCCTCGGAAAGTAGATAGATAAAACAGAAAGTGGTTCTAAATTAAAGCTGATTTAGCTTGTTACTACATCGGAATTTTTAATGGCTTGTAGTTACTCTTCGCATTTTTTTTTCAATGCCAGGGCTCTTCGTGCATTTGCCTCAACAAGGGGCGAGAAATGAAAGCATTTGGCCAAGTAAATCATTGACCAGGGTACGCCATAGGACGCAGCTCACGTTATACCTGCAGAAACGAACGAAACATATTTAACACTGAAAATATATAAATTTCTTAATCAGAAGCATAATGAGGTGTATGTGAAGAATGGAATTCTTTTCTATTTTCTCTATTTAATTCGACCTCCCCAAAATCAGTTTGCGACCCACACTTTGAGAAGATTGCTTTAAAGTGTAGGACGGAAAAATATCAGTATCTTTGAAACTTATTTCTAGATTGTTTTATAAAGTAGGATATAATGGCAAAGAAGCATAGATTCTGTTGTCCTTACATTTGGTTTATGGTTTTAAATTTTCGCTAGGCTTTGTCGGATGTATTTACAAATTCAGTATGATAGTTATTATTAATGATTCTCGATTGCATTTAAGTGATCAAAGAATAATTTTTCAGAAGTAAATATTGAAAAGGCTTTCTGTACTATCATATGTATTCAATGTTTCTTACCAAAGGTGGGCGTGGATGAATTATATGGAAATACCTAATTGGAGGCAGTAGGATTTTTGTATAGTTGTATGCGGATTACCCTCTCGTTGTTAATGATGAGAGTATCCAAAAACGGTAATTGACCTGTCTGGTTTTCAAGTTTGTGTATGAATTTTATTAATTTGAAATATGAAATTGAATTGCATTTGTATTTGGTTATATCAATTCTTATTAGCTACAGTAAAAACTGGTTTATACGTATTTCAAAGGGAAAAGTTTAAATTACCCTTAACTGAGAATTATTTACAACCCAGCTTTAACTTTATTTTTAATTAAACCTAAATCAAAACACGTAATAAACATTTGTGGATTAGGTACATATTTTTCAACATATTATGTACATCACTGTAAAAAATATCAATTTCAAAATAGTTTCTTCATTTTCATAGAGGTTTTCCGTTTTTTTGCGTTCAGAAATTTTATGGGATTGAATAAATTACTCTATACCCATATATAATTTCAGTTTTAAGATAAATGAAACGAAAAGATTCACCTAATTTTCACAAATTTCCATTACATTGTTACTCACTTTTCCATATCTGCAAATTTGACCTTTTGTTGATGGCTGCGCTTTACAGATTTAGAACCTAACTTTTAACATTCTTCTAAAATTTAACTCCTTCTTACTAACGACTGCACATAATGTAGGGTAACCTATATTTAAGCTACTCGCTATTTCTGCTTTAGGTTTTTGTGGGTTATCATTTAGTTCCCGAATTATTCTCCGTTTTTCTACGGTTTTCTCACCATTTTCTTGCTCATCATTTTCATTTTCGTCCTCTATGAGTCCACAAGTACCCGCCTACTTACAGTAACTACCAACATAAACAGAACGGAACGCTTGGTTCGTGAAAACCGTCTAATCCCTGGGAGCCCCGCACCCCCGCCAGACCAACACAGGTGTATTCAGCGGGTTCAAGTCTAGAAATACGCTGTGATGGGGACAGCCACAATACACGGAACTAACAAGTTGCCCACGAATGACCCAACTTCTTTGTAAATATTGTGAGATTTTATATGTTCAGATACATTTGATAAGGACAACGTAAAGTAGTCGAAATTAATAATGTACTAATTTTTATATGTTTAAATACGACATTAGTTTTATTTTTGCGTGTTTACTGTGTATTTTCTATAAGTAATTTGATTTCACAGAAATTATTTAAATTTATTCCATTTGAGGTAAGAAATTCGGATTAAAATAGTTTCACTTTCAGTTCCAAATCAGAAAAAAAAAATAGAATTTATTTTATTATTTGAAAATATGCAAATATCTACAGAAGTTAAGAAAGTAGTTGGAGTTTATATTAAATTCTATTTTAAAATTGTTATTATATCTAGAATTAAATAAGTTATTCTATTTTATAAAAAGTGTTAAATATCCTAAGGTTTGTGTCCCTTTGGTGATGCAGTCGGAATTGAATATAACTTTAATTTTTACAATAGTTTAACGTATATTTTTTACGTTACATTGGTTCTTCAAAGAAAATACACATATAAAAAGTTAAAAATAAAGTTATTTACAATAAAAAAACCATTACCGGTTTCTCCAGCTCACAAATTTGCCCGCATCGTCAGGTGATATATCAAATGCTTCATGAAGCAAGTGAATATATCACCTGATGATATGGGCAAATTTATGAGCTCGAGAAAGTGGTAATGGTTTTTTATTGAAAATAACTTTATTTTTAAATTTTCAGTGTGCTGGCTTTGAAGAATCAATCCATAAATTTAATTTTTTTAGCCTCTTTCTTAGATACAGTAATTATTCTATCAAATTTATTATGTTATTATGTCAATGTCAATTCTTATGTATGTGTATTCCCGCACCGAAAGTCCTGAATCACTGAATGAATCGAGAAGTCACATTACATAATTTTATGGAAAACTTTTTCATGCTGATCCTCTCCGAGAAGGTAATTGAACATTCCTTTCACAAGAACGGAAATACTCAATTTGTATTATTAAACATCATTTATTTTATTTATTATAAAAGAGAAGATTTAAGGAAGAAGTATGGTTTGTTTGTATATAGTCAATTTGTATTGAACTTCATAAGACATAGAAATGTATCTAGGTGCAGTCTAGGGTTATCTCATTATACCCAATTAACTATCTATTTTGGATCTAAAGTTTTTTTATTTCTTAAGTACAAAATTAAAAAAAAAATCCCTCATTAACTTACAAAGCAATCTCTAAAATCACACCTTACTTGAAAGAAATGTGTTTGAAATATGCAGTTTATGTAGTTTTGTTTAAGCAGATTTTTACCGCTATCTTTTAGTTTAATGGTCGGACAATTACCAAAATCAATTGGAGTCTTCAATGGTGCAATTTACATTTACATTTAAGTTTTCAAGTTGCTAGATTGTATTCTGTAAACCACCAATAGATATAGATAAATAGAGAGACATTAGTATTTTGATTTCCTATTATAAAGCTTTTTATTCTACCTTTTTTATCTATTTCAACCATATTAATATAAAAAACATAAAAACAAACCCATTAGATTCTATGATACTTTGCTACATCATTCGAGTACAAAATGTAAGTTTGACTTCTTTTTAAGTTTACCTTTCGTCTTTACTTTTGTGAAAAAGAAACTTCTTCGTTTTTTATTTAAATTTCACAGTTATTTCAGTACTACCATTACATTAGAATAACAAAGCGTGAAAAAAATCACCTGCCGAAGTCTAAGTAAAACGTGTTTTATTCGTATGGAACGACATACTGATTCATTCAATTTATTCTGCGAAATATAATTAATGAAATTTCTTTGCTTCTAAGGAAACATAAAAGAATTCACTATTTGAAAAGATTTGGATGTCCTTATGAAACCCATATGTAATTGAAAAATAAAGCAGCACACGAATAGATAGTACAACAACAAATAAAAACCAATTTTTCCAGAAAAAAAAAACAAAAAAAAACGGAAACCTAATATTTCTCTTCAAGTTCTAAATAAACGTTGAATTGTACAACAACAGGCTATGCAGGTCCTGGGGTGCACGAGAGGTTTAGGCTTTCAGCGATTTTTGAACGACGGGACAAATTGAGTCGGATGGTAAGCCCGACCCTCTCCCGCGTTTAACCCCCGAGTTAGAATGGAAAATACACTAAAATAAAATAAAAAACAATATCCCACCCAAAACACTTCGTGTAAAATAAGTTGCCAAGACTCACATGTCATAATGCTTTCACTGTTAAAAAGATATGAGATCTCATGTAGAGCCAAGCCTCTAACTCTACGAGGCCTAACTCTACAAGCCCTAACTCTAAAAACCCTATATCTTGGTCAAAAAGAATGCATTGGCCGTTTCGTGGCTGTCACAATCCCATGGAGTTATGTAAAGGATATGGAGTATGCCAAGGCACACTTTTTGACCAAGATAGTAGGGTTTTTAGAGTTAGGCATGTACAGTGAGGGGCTTGGCACTATATGAACTCTGATAACTTTTTAACAGTGAAAGCGTTATGAGCATCTTGGCAACGTATTTTACATGAAATGTTTTGGATGAGATGAAATAGTTCCATGAAACGGCGAAGTCATACTTTTTGACCAAGATATAGGGTTTTTAGAGTTAGGGCTTGTAGAGTTAGGCCTCGTAGAGTTAGGGGCTTGGCTCTACATGAGATCTCATATCTTTTTAACAGTGAAAGCATTATGACATGTGAGTCTTGGCAACTTATTTTACACGAAGTGTTTTGGGTGGGATTTCATTTCTTTTTGTAGGATGAGATCTGATAACTTTTTAATAGTGAAAGCGTTATGAGCATGCGAGTCGTGGCAACCCCTTATTTTACATTAAATGTTTTGGGTGGGATTTCATTTCTTTTTGTAAGACGAGATCTGATAACTTTTTAACAGTGAAAGCGTTATGAGCATGTGAGTCTTGGCAACTTATTTTACATGAAATGTTTTGTGTGTGATTATCTATTACAACTAAATTTAGTTTTAAGATTATTTACAAAATGGATTTTTTTTCAATACCCTACTTTTCTGTTTTTCTATTGGTCAACTTGATATACAAGCTGTTTGCACTTTGGAAGAAATCACATTATTACACAGTATTATTTAGGCCGAAGCATTGAGGGTACGACGTATTTCAGATCTTAATAAAATCCAAAGTATAAAAGCTAGATAAATGAAACTTAGCGTATTTCATTAGTATGGTAACTGCATCTTATCCTGAAAATTTGAGCTCTCTAGTATTATCCAGGCCAGGCCGAAGTACCGAGGGTTCGATAATACATAACCAGACCCCCCCTTTATGAGGGGTTGGAATGTGAAAGTTAGGGATTTCTTAATTTTTTTGTTGTTTGTGTGCTAATCCTAACCTGAATACCAAATTTCAGCTTTCTAGGACTTCAGGAAGTACCCTAGAGGTTTTGATGATCATGAGTCAGTGAGTCAGTGAGTCAGTCAGTGACGGAATCGACGTATTTTAGGCATTAATAAAATCCAAAGTATAAAAGCTAAATAAATGAAACTTAGCGTATTTCATTAGTCTGGTAACTGCATCATATCCTGAAAATTTGAGCTCTCTAGTATTATCTAGGCCGAAGCTATGAGGGTTCGAAAATACGACGAAACACTTCCAGAAAAGGTACGTAGTGCCCTTCCTGCCTTCGGCTCGTCTTGGCGGGGGCACTGCCGTGCCCCCAGATTTCGAATTCTGGCCTGCAATTATAGTCTGTTGTTGTTGATAACACAAACTACTAAAGTGTTATTCATTTTGGCTAATATTAATTTACGACTAATAATTTAGCCTTGCAACAAATCCGAAAAAAAACAGTTCAGATTTTTTAATCTCTTAAAGATAAATTAAAAAAAGTACTAAGAGCAGGTTATCGAAACTAGCAAAATTTCTTGTCAAACCCTTCTCCTAGTGTTTCTGCTTACGTATCATTTAACGAGTGGCCTTTGAAATCTTCAATTTCTAAATAATATTTTAATATGTCATATTTTAAATTTCTAATACAAAAATGCCGTGCTGGCGTGGTCGTGCGGTCTCGGCGGCGGCCAGCCGTGGCGTCCAGTGCGCCAGTTCCTGGGTTCGAATCCCGGCAGGGGCATGGCTGTTTCAATTTCCTTTCCTGTGTTGTCCAGCCTCTTCTTCACTCTCCCTTCGGTCTGACGTCATTCCTTAATGGCGTCCTGGGGGAAGGCAACGGGAAACCACCCCCAGTATCTGTTCCCTAGTATATCTACGGCTTCTCCTAGGGGTTCGCCCTTCGGGGGTCACTAGGTTCCGTAGACCGCGTAACTTCGTATATACGAAGATCGCACATCATGATGATGATAATGAATACAAAAATACTTTTTAATCTTTTCATTATAATTTATTTGTTTTAAATTTTTTTTGAAATATTGTATTTCAGATGAATGATGCGAGAAATTTTCAGAAATTTGATTATTGTTTTTCGTTACAACTAAGACTAATTCAAATATAGCCAAAAAAAAAACCTGAAAATTTATTTTCAGAAAACAGTTCAATCTAACGAATTTTCACTTGGGCCATATGTTATTACGGTATAGTATACTGAGTAAACCTACAATATTTGTATGTAAATATTTTAGTCTTAAAAATAAAACGCAAATTATATGCTTTTACGACATTTATTGTATGTAGTTATAATGAAATAAAAACAAATAATATATCAACAATCCAAGACGCCTCGCAGACCGCGGATTGCCGACCGGTGTTCTAAAAGGAAGGAAGGAATGCGTGCGCTTGAACAATCGTAGCAGATAAAGAGGACACGCCTGGGATTGGTGACGCATGCGCACAATAGATTTTTTGATAGTAATGTAATGTAATGTAGAAAATGGGTGGTAAATATACCTAGCACCGCGACCGAAGATCTATTGTACTTTCACCAACCTTAATCCCCAAAAAGACCAGTAGCTGCGGCAAACGCTAATAGTTTGCTTATAGCGACTGTAAACAAATCCTTTGGTTTTAAGAAAAAACATCCAAGGATTTTAAGTCTGAGCGCTGTGAAGCATTCACAGTTACATAAGATGTGGGAAGAAGTCTCCTCTTCTGAATGACAACTCCTACAGACTGGGTTGTCTTTTAAGTTTAAAAGCCATAAATCTTTGTTAAGATGACAATGTCCAGTAAGTAGACCGACAAAAATACCAAGTTCCTTTTTCCGTAATCTTAAAAGTTCGGAGGATCGTTTATTGTTTGGATTAAGGATCCATGGATTAGCATCTTGGCTTGTCTCTGACCCTCAAGCTTATGCCATAGCTTAAGCATTAAAGCTCTCATTTTCTTAAGAAAGATCTTCCTAATCATGTTATTGGTTAAACCAATAACAGGTTCCGGACCTATGAAGGTCATCTCCGAGCCTTTCTTAGCGAAGGAATCGGCTTTCTCATTGCCTTCATGACCACTGTGTCCTGGCACTCAAAAAAGACGAACTTTATTGAATTGTGCCAGTAAAGTCAGAGCTTTGAGGCAATCAAAAACTATCTTAGAAGTAATGCGGCACTGATTCAGAGCATTCAGTGCTGCCTGGCTATCAGAAAAAATATAAATATTCTTATTCCTGATGTTTCTGTCCAAACAGATACCGGTACAAGCGAGAATTGCAAAGATTTCTGCTTGAAAGACAGTTGTGAAATTATCTAGGTTATAAGAAAAACCATACCTGCCAGTTAGGTAATACACACCTGCTCCGGAGCCATTGGCAGACTTGGATCCATCCGTATACCAAACAGACTCATCTGTGATTACAGGAATTAATCCAGAATCCCATGCAGCTATACTTGGAAAGTGTATGCTGAATGGTCTTTCAAAGAAATAATAGGTAAGCATTTTATCAGTAGTCATTAGCAGAACTGACTCCTGACTTGAAGGCTGTGTGTAGAGTTTAGTATAACTGCTTGCCGAATGGGAGTAGCACCACTCACCAGCAGTCTTAAGCCTTTAAGCTCCCAGCGTGGCTTCAGCCTCAATATGTAAATGTAGTGGCAAGAATCCCAGCAGTAATTCCACCGCAGCTGTGGGTGTGGTTCTCATCGCTCCTGTGATATCTATGCACGCCATTCTTTGTAGCTTATTGAGCTCGCATTGAGCTGTTTTAAGTTTCACCCTTGGCCACCATACTACCGCAGCGTATGTGAGAATGGGTCTAATGATCATAGTGTAGATATAACCACACGTTCACTTAGAAGTGATCTCAGCCATCGCCGTAAGGTAGGGTTAATTCCATGGCTGCATCGATAGCTGCATCGATAGCCTCTATAGAGATTCTATCGAAGCCCCCTCAATATCCATGAAAACAGTTAGAGCAAATTCCTTATGCTCAAGGGCTTTCTCCAACAGTATCACAATACGATGAAGAGCCGTTTCAGTCGATTTACCTTGCTGTTAGGCAAATTGTTGACTGGCGAGAGGATAAGATATAAGAATCGCATCTGTTATGTATCTATCAACCAACTTCTCTAGAGTTTTAAGCAAAAAAGAGGTAAGGCTGATTGGTCGATACGACTTAGCTTGCATATAGCTTGGTTTGCCAGATTTAGGAATAAAGATAGCTCTGGTTTGTCTCCACTGTAGCGGGAGATACCCTAGTGCTATACTTGCCCTAAAAATCCGACATAGAATCGGTGTAACGATATCCAATCCTTCTTGCAAATGCATTAGGATAATATCATCCGTATCTGGGGCTTTGAAGGGTTTAAATGTAGAAATAGCCCATCTTATTTTATATTGATCCACAATACTTCAAGATATATACCAGTCTGTTCGGTTACCTCTGAGTGGAACCAGACCCGATCGATGCATATCCTTAATACTGATTTCTTTGGATTCTGCAAAGTGTACTCCTAGCATTTCTTTTAGTGTTTCTTTTCCAGATTTTGTGTAACTACCATTCTCAAGTTTTATGGAACTTAGTTGGTTATACTTACCTTTATCTAAGATTTTGATAAGCTTGACAGTACTGGGGATGTATGAAACATCTTCACAGAACTTTCTCCAAGATATCTTTTTAGCCTCTCTAATGGCCTTATAGTAACAGGTGAGGGTTTTTTACAATAAACCCTGTCTTTTTTGCTTTGTTAAAAAGCCTTCTTGTTTTATGTCTTAGGCTGCTAAGTTCATTATTCCACCAAGGAACATGCCTTGATAGACTAGCAACCTTGACCGGACAATTTTGCTGATAGGAATTGAGAATAGCTTGTTGCAACTGGTCAACAGCTAACTCACTATCTAACACCGAGCGTATGTTATAAATTAATATCTCCAGTTAGTATTTCTAGATCCTCCTTAAAGCCCGTCCAATTCGTCTTTCTAGGGTTCCTAGGAAATACCATTTGTTCTCTTTTGCCTGAAACATAGAAGCAAATGTATCTGTGATCTGAAAGACAAAGTTCATTAGATACATGCCAGTTATTAATAGAACACAGTAAATTAACAGAACAGAGTGTAAGATCAATGACTTCACTGCTATTACTAACAATGAAAGTAGGTTCATTGCCTTTATTTAAAACATGTAAATTTGTACTTACCAAATATTCCATGAGGTTTTCTCCTCTGTGGTTGCAGTCAGTGCTTCCCCAGGCGACATGGTGAGCATTGGCGTCACATCCAATGATGAGTTGTATTCCATTGCTTTCGCAGTGATTTATTAGATTCCTTAACTCCATAGGAGGTAAGTTATCGTTCTCATCATAGGGGGAATATGCTGAGACCACAACTAGTTCGCTAATTTTCCTATCCTCCAATAAGAGTTTAACTATAGTTGTGTCTCTTGAGAGAAATTCTGTAAGGGGTATGGCATTTATGCCTTTCCTAACCAAAATACAGGTTCTCATATTATCACAGGTGGTGTTATATATACATGACCACCCTGATCTTAGTAATCCTAAAATATTACCCTTATAAATCCAAGGTTCTTGGATAATGGCTAAATCAATACTATCCTCAGCATGTCTGCGGAGACATTAGGGAATCAGAGGCCGAGAATGAAACGATTAGGTATTTTCCTCACTGTGGGTATGGGAATCCAACACCCGATCAGAGAGTTCCCCATCCTCTCCCGATCATCAACATCTCCTGAAGGCGGGAAACTGCCTGTTGGCTCCTTGGAGGTAGAGGGCACAGGTGCCGAGGTATCAACCTCGGGTTTCACGTGCTCTGGGTCGTGTAGGATCTTAAAGATTCCCTTATCGACCCCAGTATACGCTAAGCATTTAGCCTCAGTGATGGCCGTGGCAGATTCTCTGTCAACTTGGAAAATCCATCTCAGAGCCTGAGGGTCTACGATACGGTTCAGCACTCTCCAACAATTGGTGTTAAGCCTCATGTTGTAGGCATTGAGCCTCCGCAGTAGGACAGATGAGTCGGTTGTCCATATGTCTTTCGTCTTGAAAGCTACTTTGACAGGTTTTGGCAGGTCACTGGCTTTCAGAACCCTGTGCCCTGCAGAACACTGTCATTATCATTAAAGGCTTCTGTCACCCAAACTGCAGTTGCCTGATTTTCGCATAGTTAAAATAGTACCCCTCCATTCAAGCTGAAACTCTTCATTAGTGGTAGAGGTTCCCCTTCTGGGGTTCCATCCACCCGCCTAAGAAGGTCTATCTGGATGGTACCTATTTTACTATCGTCCAGTTTCTCGTCTGGGAATTTTTCCTTAATGATGGCCATCTTGACACAAGAAGTGACCTCACTATAGGTTTGTTATTTTCTTCCCTAGATTCAGCTACCGTGGTAGCTACTTTTAAAGGTTGGGTACTTCCAGAAGGCGACCCTAACCCTTGATTTTTGTTTTTATTTTTATCCATGCAATTTTATTTACCGGGGGAAATAAAAAGTCACCGCTTGGCTATCCCCCTATTCCAGGCAGAAGGCTATATACGATGGGGTACTCGCCAGGCGGCCCAAAGGGATAGTTTGCGGCACAACATTTTTCGCTACCCTTGTACCATTCAGTCCTCGGCAAGATACCTCCCACCTTAAATTGGGTAGAACCATAGCCCCGTTAGCCAGCAAGTTTCGGGACCTCCAACTTGGAGATCCTTACTACATCTGTTTCCACCCTCTACGATGTGGACGTGGGGTTCGAAATTTTAGAGGGCACAATTCAAGTAAGAAAGTATACTGCTAAAGTTTCAATTGCATCTCTGTCGATAGTTAGTAATTGCAGAACATTGCAGATTTTGCAGGGGTATTTTTTGATAGTAAGCATCACATCATGACTGCATTTTATTGAAACTACAACACAGCTTCGCTCGTTTGGAGTACATGAGAAGAGAACGATTTAAGGATTTTTCCCCATTTTGCAATTCAAATAGAATTTAGATAAAATTAATAATAAAAAAAATAAAAATAAAAATTCAAATAGAAGTTTTATTTTGTTTAATTAAATTATCTTGCTTAAAGTGGTGTGTTTTACCTCTTTAGCACATAATAACGACCACTATTCTGCATACTAAATTTTAAGAAGATCCATCCTGTGCAACTAATTCTAATTGTAGAGGGCATAGGAGCACACACAAACATACAACGTAACAGTGTATTATCCTGGGAAAGTAAGTAAATAATACCGAAAGTGTTTCGAAATTAAAGTCGACTTAGCTTCGTTATTATATCGCAGTTTTCAATGGCTTGTTCTTATTCTTCGCTTTTTTTTTAAATGTCAGGGCTCTTGGAGCATTTCCGTTAACGAAGGGCGAGAAATGTGAGCATTTGGCCAAGTAAATCCAACGATCATTGTACGCAATAGGAGGCAGCTCATGTTATATCCGGAGAAATGAACGAAATATATTTAATACTTAAAAATATCTAAATTTCAAATTTGATCCTTACATTTGGTTTTATGGTTATAAATATCCATTAGACTTTGTCGGATATATTGCAATTTACAAATTCATTCTGATAGTTTTTATTAATGAATTGATTCTCGATTGCATTTCAGTGATCACAGAATAATTTTTCAGAAGTATATATTGAAAAGACTTTCTGTACTATCATATGTATTCAATGTTTCTTAACAAAGGTAGGCATGGATGAATAATATGGAAGTACCTGATTGGAAGCAGTAGGATTTTTCTATGGTTGTATGAGGATTACCCTCTCGTTGTTAGTGATGATAGTATCCAAAAACAGTAATTGACCTGTCTGGTTCTCAAGTTCAAGTGTGAACTTTATTAATTTGAAATATGAAATTCAATTGCATTAGTTTGGTTATGTGAATTCTTATTAGCTACAATAAAAACTGGTTTGTACGTATTACAGGGAAAATTTTAAATTACCCATAACTGAGAATTACTTACAACCCAGCTTTAACTTTATTTTTAATTAAAATTAAATAAGTACACTCGTAATAAACATTTGTGGATTAGGTACATATTTTTCAACATATTATCTGCATCATCGTAAAAATGTCAATTTCAAACTAATGTTTTCATTTTAAGAGGTTTTCTGATTTCTTGCGGTCAGAAACTTTATTGGATTGACTAAATACTGTATAGCCAAACACAATTTCAGTTTTGAGATAAATGAAATGCAAAGACTCACCTAATTTTCACAAATTTTCAATCACATTGTTATTCACTTTTCCATATCAGCAAATTTGACCTTTTGATGACGGCTGCTTAGAGATTTTGAACCTAACTTACAACATAAAATTGACTCCTTCTTACTAATGACTGCAAATAATGTAGTGTAACTTATATTTAAATTACTCGCTATTTCTGATTTTGATTGTTGCTGGTTGTCTTTCACTCCTCGAATAAATCTCAATTTTTCTAAAGAGTTTAGTTCTTCTATTCTCTATGGTTACAAGAGAAAGACTGAAGAAAATGAAGGCAACACATGTTTCATCATTGCGAAAAGTCATTCAATTTTTGTCTTTGACTGAGCTATCATTAAAATCCGCCCAAAAACCTCATATACGCTACGATTACATGTCGATATAGAAGGCTGTGCTATATATCGGTGCACTGGATAATACCTACAGTCGAAAATACGTACAATGCAGTCTCGTTTTCGGAAATATACTACTGATGACGAAGAATTACGTGTAACTCAGTTACGTATATCTCAGAAAAATTTTTATATGTAATTCCATACAATTTTCGCCAGGATCTACAAACAATTACCAAACAAGAAATACTTTCAATGGGTTACGTATGAACGAGATTTAACTGTATAATAAAGTTATCATTCACGTACCTTTGATAAAAAATTATGGCACTACTGAATGAGGACAGACAAAATAAGAAATGAAGCTGTGCTGGGTGAAGAAAGAATAATGCTGAAACTGATCAGGAAGAGAAAAAGAAACTGGTTGGGTCACTGGCTGAGAAGAAACTCCCTTATGAAGGATCCACTGGAAGGAATGGTGAACGGTAAAAATGTTCGAGGCAGAAGAAGATTTCAGATGATAGACAACATTATGGTAAATGGATCTTATGTGGAGACGAAGAGGAAGGCAGAAAATAGGAAAGATTGGAGAATGCTGGGTTTGCAGTGAAGGACCTGCCCTTGGCAGAGAACTATGAATGAATGAATGAATGAGGTAAAATATTGGTTTTTAATAAGCTGATTACAAATTTCTGATAAAAAGCTGAGGAAAGTAGACTCATAAATAAACCTTTGTGCTGGGTGAAAATGTTGTCATTGGTAACAAAAGACTGGTTATTAAATAAGAATTTAATGAGTGACTTAACTAATAATTTTTCCGGATAACTCACTGAAATTATACATCTGCTATAGGATTGTACGTGAAAATTCCTTTGTAGTAGAAGTAAATAAGAACTGTGCATCTATTGAGAACATAGATATAATATTATTAGAATTTTTAATGCCTTTAAATTTTTACAGAATTCAATATTATTATTTACGTGGCCTACAGAGTTATTTTGTATAATCCTAATTTGTTTACTGTAAATTTCGATAGGTTATATATTAAAGAATCCCTGCAGTTTATAATGGGGCGTTTAGGAATCGCATTATCTATTTTTGATTAATTGGTGTTGGGGGTGATCTCGGTAATCGGCAAAAGTATCTGAAAAGTAATTATTAATTTCTTTCAATGTTAGCCCTTCTAATATTTTTCCTTACATTATCATTGACTAGGTCAGTAATTTTGCTGTAAGTATTTGTACTATTATTACGAACATTAATCATATCACAATGCATGGACTTATCCAATAGAACTATTGTATTGCATTTATAAGTTTAAATATTTTCGTTGTTTCTGAGATGTTTGTAAGCATTAAGTTCTAACGAGGATATATTACTTTTTCTTTCTTTTTTTTGGTACGGACCGACGGGTAAGTCTACGAATTTGATTTCTGGTTTATTAATTCATCAGTTTTTGCTCATACGAAGAGCAGTTGCCGTGATGGCAATAACCATTTCAAGCTTATTAGGATACCGAGAGATGTTAAATTTATACTTTTTTCAATAAGTTGCTGTTCAAAAATATTTAATTTATGCGTAGATTCATTGATAATTGAACTTATGTAACTTTTGGGTTGATTTCATTTTTTCAGGTATATTATAGACAATTTTTTGATATGCCGTTGTTTAATCTTATCAAAGGAGCGTACTCCTTTTAACGCATCCAAATTTAATACAAAAATGTAATCATAAAATGATTATTCATTCATTAATATGTCAGATATTTTTTAATCCGGTTTATACTTCTAATATTCTAGCAACGTAATTTTTAATGTTCCTACTATTTCTAACCGGAATTTTAATGGTTAGAGGTAATTGATTTTAACTTTATTAAATTTTAAGACACGTTAAATTTCTCCCAAATTATCAGATTATGCATGCACTGCAAGACAAATTTGATGAGCCCTAATTTTCCTACAATATTAGAATAAAATAGAAGAATAATGAGATTAGAATTTCATTGCCACAAATTTTTTAAAACTAATTTTTATTGTCAATATATTCAGTTATTACAACCGGTATCGTAACTTCTGATTAGAAGCTTCCTTCAGGTAATAATTATGACTAAATTTATAAACGCTGCGCTGTGGGAAATGTATTTGTAATGAATTATAAGAACTATCTAGGAATGGGTGAAGCATTTCTCGGTGAAACCGACGGCATCTAATTCTTTAGTAATAATAAGATATACCCAGAATACAATGGTATATCGATGTGCATTAAAATATTTAAGATAAAACATATTATGTTTACTTGATGGAAGCTTTGA
>JAFIDM010031739.1:0-27129 GCA_023159025.1 Thereuonema tuberculata | reverse complement strand
TAAGCCTTCTTGGAATTTGTGGATGCAAACATAGAGGTTTCTGCTTTCCTTTACATAATATGTTTTTTGTACAATAAAACGTACCGGTAGTTTTATTATATATATATCAGCCGGGTACCGTCGCTTCGCTCCGGAACCTTGCATATTTAGCATAAAAAAAAACAACTTTATATATTTAGCAAATTAATATCCAGATCGGAAAATATACGCGTTCCCAGCCCGTTGTTGCCTTCTCCGGATAACTAAGATGTATTGCGGGTTGGCGCCACACACCTATTTAACGAAAAGGTAACTTTAAAGCGAAAATATAAATCCTCTTTATTCCCTATCCAATGACAATTACGATAAAAACCCGGACTTTTTTCTTGTCTACATCATAAAGGGAACCTTTGTGCAACATTTCAGCTTTGTAGGTCCAAGTGTTTGAGCTGGGCTTTGATGAGGCAGTGAGTCAGGACTTTTCTTTTTATATTAGTAGACAGATGTGATATATGCAGATGAGATGAAAGAAATGTAAAGTTATTGTAAGCATAGATTTTCTAATATATAACTCTGCCGCCTTCTGGTGATCGGAAATGTAACTAATCATGGAAAGAAGTTTCGTTGTTTTGACACAAAATCCCGCATCATTCTTAGCATTTCTATGAAAACCGCATTTTTCTACAATCAGTATTCCACAAATTATTGTATTTTGAATTTTTTTAGTTACTTTTGGAACACGCGATATGTGGATGAGTTGCTATTGTGGTTGAATATCACAGTTGCAAAGATATAATGTCATTGGCAATATTATTAAAAATAATAATAATAGTATCAGATTAATAAGAATTTTGATCCTCTCTTCATTTATAAAAAAAAAAACCCCAAAAAAAAACAAGAGTTCAGTTCTATCTGTTTTAGATTTCTAGGAACTCCCTTCCATACCTACGTTGGGAGCTTGCATAGATAACAAGAATCATTCTTCAACGGCAAAGGCATTTCTAAGGATATCTGCCTTCACAAAGATTGTTGCGTCACAAATTATTACTTTCTGCAAGAATCACTACAAAACCTAAGTTGGAATTCAGTTTATTTTTGTTTGCCATTATTAAGTTAACAAAGATAATTCTCCTAACATGTTTACTGGTCAGTTACAACGAATGCCAACGATGTCGCAAGCAGTAAGATTAAACATCAGTACCTGATACAACGAAATAACAATAAATATAAGACTATATGTGAACTGCACTTTTGTAATACTCTAGTATTTAAAGAAATGCATTCAAAGGAACATTGTTTCTACCACAACATAGTCGCTTAGCAGCACCTTGGCTTAAATGTCATTATAACATTTCAAAAGAAATTACCATAAAAAGTAGCAACATGGAAAATAATTAAATGGCAATGATGGTAATTAAATGGTAATTAAATGATTCCAAATTGGTAAGATTTTAAATTTTCGTAGAGTAATCAGATAGCCGAGTTAGAGTTAGGTTGAATTACATGCAAGATTTGATTGAAATTAAAATAAATTCAATTCAATTAAATTTTATTTTCGTTTAGATTGTATGGGAAGAAGACGGTTTGTCTTTTCCTTTTCATTTTTTGTTGTATTTTGCTGGATAAAGTCCATTGGGGCGAGGGACAAAATATTGCGTGCTATGTTTTGGAGATTATGTGTATGAAGATTAAAATTTGATTCAATTTTATTCATCTATAAAACAAAATTTCGAAATTTCATTTTATTTAGGAACTGCTTGAATTTCAAATGGAATTCATAATATTGTTGTATTAGTATAAAAATAAAGAAAACTTATCAGCAAATTTTCAATATACTTTCGTAGATTATTTATCAATAACTTGAATTCCAAGAAATTGATTAACTTTTATTATTTGTAGGATTTAACAAATAATATTGTTAAATATATTTTTACTTGTATTTTAAGGTTTTCGTAAGTGATACTTGGAAACAAAGTGTAGAATTAAAACAACTATATAAGATCAAATTGAGATAATCATGAGGATTTCTTAAAGAGGTTTATAAGAAAAATGCCCTATTCTTTGTTAAAGTTGTAAAATTTTTATAAAATTAGATATTGTAATTCTACAACTAGGCTAGAATAATGCTAGAAATGAACTTTTATATTTCTTCATCTAAGTCAGAATTTTTAACCAAAGATCTTAATCTATTCCGTACAAACCCTTCATCTGAGCAAATGCAATTTTGATTTAATAATTCGATATAAGGAGCACAACATAAGTATTTAGTAGATATATTTACTGCGTGGTATGATTGTATTTAGTCCATAAGGTCCAAATAAGTTGTTTTAGAATGAAATTCAAATTCTACGTTCAACAAAAACGATAATATTATTACGAATATAAGATGAGGTGGATGTTTAGGCTTAAGAAGTGAGCTGTTTTAGGGATAATATGGATTAAATACAGAAGTTGATCTGTCGGAAATGAGTTACCCTATAAAAAATATTCACCTGCAAATGAAAAATAACAAGTAATCAAATTACCAATTTCAGTCAAAGGAGGGAATATTTTGTATGAAATATTTATGACTATGGATTTTCATACAATGTATCGTTCTAAAAATAATCATTAGATAGAAATAAATCACTTTTCATCCCATACAGTACTATTAACTTCAGATCCATCATCAGTTCATCGCTATTGATCATGATTGAAAGAAAATATTACACTAAATATTGATTGAAATTAAAACTAAAACTTCAATGTTGTAGTGGTTTAAATTTGACCTTTTCTCAATTCATGAAAAATAAATCACGGTTTGATTTAGTGACAGTAGAAAAACTTATCTTTCATTGGTATTTGCTTCATAAATTTCTCCTATTCCACTTCACTCAATAAATAAAGAAGATAAAAACAGTGTGAACTTATTCATAAACAGAACATTGTTAGCTAACTTTCCTTGTGAAATTATTGGGTTTTTTTCGCCATTATTCGTTACCATTTGCAACCATATTATGGAAACGAATAATGGCGAAAAAACCCAATAATTTCACAAGGAAAGCTCAACCATTCTATGAGGAGATTGTTAGTTGAAGCTTAGTGCAAAAAAAATTCAATTTCTTTAATCGAGTGCTTTTCCATTTCCACAATATAATTTTGAAGACGCCACTATTATGGTTTTGATCTTCGCAAAGATGCGATGTAAGATTTTTCAGAATCTGAGTATGGCTTTTCAAAATTCCTCAATAATAATATTTCTCCCTGTATACCTGTTGCTTAGTTATTTGAAAGCAAAAAAGAAACGGTACCCATTCTTCAGAGGGCTGGGTGGGTGGATAATATAACACTAAGGAATAGGGGACTAAAGGGAACCTCTCTGAAAAATTTCAGCTTTCTAGGTCCAAAGGTCTGTGGTGGGCGTTGATGAGTCAGTCAGAACAATTCCTTTTATATATGTAGATTTCATGAATTTTGTTTTGTTAACCTCATTGATTAGTTCTTTATAGATTAATATTTGGATCTGCTATTTTCTCTTTTTCAACTCTTATTTTTCGAGATTCATTCATTACATGATATTCCTTGTGTTTTGTAATCATGCTTATTTATGAAAATATGATCCATATTTGTTTACGTATTTCATAAATTGTACAGTTGTTTCTTGTTGTTCCGTAAAGACAATTTTTGAAACCATTATTGGACATAAGTTTTAGGTATTTCTGTACTGCATTGTTTTTATTCATTTTGAAAAAATCTACATTTACGTCGCCAATTAGTAAAGTTGGACTGTAATTTAATATATATTCATTTTTTATAAATAGATTCTCTAATTCTTCTGTATATTTACCTTTCTTTGTGTTTGGTGGTTTATATATGGCTAAAATGTTAATATTTTATTTTTTATAACACAAACACATTTTTGTTAACGAAACATATTAGGCTTTATTACTAAACCTCAGTTAAAATTACATGTTTTGTGAGATTTCTTGAATCATTTTTCAAAAGATTTCCTTGCTCCAATGTTTCAGTAATTTGTAATTTACCATTTTGTTTAGAGAATGATAGACAGAATTATGTTTTTATAACATATGTTTTTATAATATATAATAATTATAGCCGGGCACCGTCGCTTCGCTCCAGAACCCTTGCATATATAGCATTAAAAAAAAAAAACTTTATTTACTTAGCAAATTAATATTGAGATCGTCAGAGAATATACGACTTCCCAGCTCGTTGTGGCTTCTCCGGATAACTCCGATGCGCCATACACCAAAACTTTAAAGCGAAAAATCACATTTTTGCATGTATCTGGCAAACGCAGAAACATTTCTGAATAACTGAAATATCGTTCGATAGAACTTTCAAATACCAACATTTTCTCAATATAATGTTCTCTTCCAACTTTTATACTTTTGGTTTAATTTGAGAAAAAGTCAAAATTCGACCGTTAAAAAGGCGACATCTTGGAAACCAAAAAATT
Source organism: Thereuonema tuberculata (assembly GCA_023159025.1). NCBI lineage: Eukaryota > Metazoa > Arthropoda > Chilopoda > Scutigeromorpha > Scutigeridae > Thereuonema > Thereuonema tuberculata. The sequence continues at coordinate 22,691 of JAFIDM010031739.1, read as the reverse complement.
TTTACGAAAGACTTTTGTAGCATTTGTTTGTCTTAAATAGATCTACATTTTATCCATTTTCATGACCAATCTATCTCTTATAGTTTGATCTCTTTAGTTTGATCACAAAGTTGCAAAAACTTTGTCTTATGATAGAATGACAGACAGAATAACGTCTTTATAATGCATAATAATATATAATAGTTAATAATAATAATAGCCGGGTATCGTCGCTTCTCTGTGGATCCCTTGCATGTTTACCATTTAAATTCCTTTATTTAGCAGAATATTAACGAGATCGGAGAATAAACGACTTCCCAGTCCGTTGTGGGCTTCCCCGCTTAACTAAAGTTAATTGCTGGTTGGCGCCAATATGATATTTTTTACGTTTTTGATGATTGGGCACCTGTCTGTCGGGAACCGATAGATACAATCGATACAACCTTACAGTGACTCGTCCGTTTTCGTTCGCTGCCCCATCGGCTAGGCGCACATCTAACCTCTGAGCATTATTGAAGTGATACATCCTACTCGTACAACGTCTAAAATGACGATGATTCACACTGCCCAACTTAATGTGCTACCAAACAACGCCCTCTAACACTATCACCTTTTTTTTCTAAAAAAAATAATCAAAATATATAATATATGAGTATATGTAAGTTTGTACAGGAAATTTTGAATCACCCTGTATATCTTCTTTATTCCATTAGATGAATATTCCAGCTTAGTTTATTAAGTTACATTTTTTTTAATTGCAAAAGTATTTACGAATATATCATTAATCATTTAACAGTTTTTCTATTATCTATTCTGAGTTCTGCTCAGATATTCATAAAAGGTAAAGTACAATTTAAAGCTACTTTTGAAACTAGATTGTAATTTTATCAACTTAGAAAAATAGTAAAAGTACATGTTCTGTTCAAATCTAAAAATTTCTCTACAACAGGTCTATATTGATATTTTCAAATTCAGCACAATTCAGAATGAGACCCGACGAAGGTAAAGCGCATATGTATGCTTATGGAGCAGAAAAATCCAAAGAAGAAGAATGTCCCAAAGTAGTGAAGGACACCATGTACCCTCTGGTTATGGAAGCAATTCGAAACATAAATTGTGGCAACGGGGATAAGATTAAATGCATCTTCTGCTACATCAGAGAGAACTGTGATGTTTTCCTGGTGGAAGCAGAATTGAACTGTGCCATCCGAGGATTCTTGACAAAGGCCATGTGCAAGGGAGAGATCAAGAAGACTCCGCTAGGAGAATATAAGATGGTGTATGGATGCCACAAGGGTAAGTGTGCAGCAGAGGAAGAGCAGCCCGCCTTGAAACAGCCAAGTCAAGGTTCGAGATGTCAAAGAAATATGCCAGTTCCAGCCCGCCCCATCGCCAACAGAGTAGTAAGGCCTTTGCCTACCAGGGCCAATCCACAAAGATGGATGCATTAAACAAGACAAATTATAATTGTAAACAAATTTATATGGCAAATTAATGTTGTAGATGACTGAAATAGATATACAAAATTTTGAACTCACAAGAGGCAATAACAGATTCTTTCTAGATAAAAGCTTTAACTAATTGAAGTAACATGGTCTCTTTTTCTATAATTACACCTTAGATTTGGATACTCGTGTCCTTTTTAATAGTTTTTTTTAGCATATTTATAATAACATTATAATAGAAATAAAAACACATCTGAACAGATATTGATACACCAAACTCCAATAATCTTCTTTCTTTCCATTTGAAAATATTAAATAAAAATACTTTCTTCCACACATGACATTAGTATTTAAAAATTTATTAAAAAACTAAATGTAAGAGACAAATTTTCAGGAAGTTTGCATCTTTCATTTTTCAAGTCAATAATAGAAATAAAGTCCCAAACAGATAGTATATTACGATAAAATATTGTACATAATATAATACATTATCATATAAGACATGATATTATTACTTTTTTATTACATTAAATATATCCAGCAATAAATATATCTATTCATTTTCACTCTCGCCTAAATGGCAGAAAAAATTTTTCATCTCAAAACGTATTAATAAAAATTCAAAATAATTTATTTCACTATGCTTTTCTTGGTAAAAGGCATGAATAAAAGCGTGTCAATGACGAATAATTAATAATAGCCTATGACGTTGAGATGTTTTCTTTATTTGCGAAACACAAAGGGGCGGCCGGCCGAATCGTGCCTAGGGGCGGCGCCATAGGTAAGTCCGCCACTGAGTGCAACCGTACATGTTAACAGTTTATCCTCATGCAGATGGCTACTTCCAGCAGGATAATGCGCCGGTACAAAAAACCCGCATCACAGTGGGATGGCTTGAAGAATATGATATGACTTTTCCTTGCTACACTGGCCCGCTCAGTTCCAGCCTGATTGAAAATTTATGGGATGAGCTGGAACGGGCTGTTCGCTCCAGGCCTACACCCCCATCAAATCTTCAGGAACTGCGTGACACAAACACTCATGTTTCCATGATACACAATATCTCAACAACTTTCAGCATCTTGTGGAATCCATGCCTCGACGAATTCAGACTGTTTTGAGGGCTAAAGGAGAACGAAAACACTACTAGATAGGTGTCTATTTCTAATAAAGTGACCAAACAGTGTATAATGTGCGGATATGTGTTGGCTGAGGTCCTTTTTGCATCACAATTAACATTAAATAAAATAAAAAATTTTCGAGCTCTTTACCGACTATAAACTGAGAGTCCAGTGAATTAAAACATAAATTTCATGTTCGCATGATGAGTAGATACAAGGTAGCCGTAATTACACTGATACTACTCAAAGCCATCTGGAGCTCGATCGAACAACCGGAATGGCACCAAATTTGAAGACATGGGAAGAAGGATTCCGCGGGAAAAAAAGTAGTACACTTTAGATACAAAAGTCGCCGATAGGGGGAAATGTGGCGCTGTGCAAGGTAAAAAAAGAGTTGCAATGGGCAGACAAATGAATAAGACGAAACTGAACTGAAATATCAACTTTTATGCAGGAAATCATGAGTCCGTCAGGAAATGACCAAGGTTCCATGTGGCCACCGTTCTTGTGGACCAAGAACCTGCGCACAACAATCTCTCAGATGAATGTACTGAAGGAATATTCATCACAGCCCGTGATAAGTTGTCCTTATCATGGATCCCGCCATGATAAACCTTGGACTTCAAGTAACCACACTGTCAAAAGTCGTATGAAGGTAAATCCGAAGAGCGAGGCGGCCATGCATCCGGAAAGAGACGACTGATGACTCTTTCGTCTGTGAAGTGATGCCGTGGAAGCTGCTGTACGGATCGAGCAATGTGCGGTGATGCTCCATCTTGCATAAAAATTATCTCGTCCAGACATTGTCTTTGCTAAGTTGCGGAATGACGGAACTGTTCAGTATATCGCGATGTTTCTGTGAGGTAATGGAACAGGTTACTGGTCCTGTCAAAGTAATCTTCTTAAAAAAGAATGGGCTTACGATGAAATCAGCTGTGAAGCCACACCAAACAGTGAGTCTTCGTGAATGTGGGAAAATATGGGAAAACCGCTTGGGGTGGTTCGGATGTCCATATTCGAAAATTTTGGGTGTTGACATTTCCATCCAGATAAAAATGGGCCTCATTTCCCACAGAATTCCCCAAGATCAAGCATCGTTGACTTACATTCCGGCAAAAAACGTGAGAGCAAATGTCAATCGCCTACCATAATCGTTGTGTTTGAGTTGCTGTATGCTGCTGATATATAGATAGAACTGGATAACTTTCCGCAAGACCTTTCATACCGTGGCATACGTCTAATCCAGTTATCACGCTATTCTACGGGCCTGCTATTACGTGCACGGGTCTCCTCTGTGCCGTCGACGATCGCAGTTGCAACGTCTGTAATTGTCTCTTCTGGCACTGGTTTCCATCCTCTGCCAGACCGAACAGGTAGCGATGCTGTTTCTTCAAACTTCTTAATCATCGATTTCAATGTATTCACTCATAGCGGATCTTTACGCAAGTTCTGACTGGTTCTAAACTCAGGAAGAGCGGCTACTGCATTGGACTGGTGAAGGCAAAATAACCTCACAATAACTGGTGAGGGTAAAATAACGCACGCTGAGGTAACGTAAGACTCATGATGAGCAGAATTGACAATCAGAATGTCTTTCTGAAGTTTTCAATCCCTTTCTAGCCATAATTACTGACGCTATTGTAGCTTATGTAGTCGAGAATTATCACGAATGATTATTACCTGCATTGTATGGAAATTCTTAGCTACATAGAATTTCCATACAACAGCGCCATTTCCCCCAATATCGGCGATTTTTGGAACTATTTTTTTTTCTTTCGGGGAATCCTTCTTCCAATGCCTTTATTTGTCTCCCCATCAAATTTGGTACTATTCGATCGTTTTTCGATCGAGCTACAGATGACTTTGAGTAGTGTCAGTTTAATTATAGCTCTCTTGTAAATTTAAGAAATTAAATCTTAATGTTAAAGCCAGATCTGATTCAGAGATTAAAAAATATTAATTTTTGTAAGAAAGAAAAAGTTAAAAAAATTTCAGCAAATTTCAGATGTTTCTGTAGATTTTTACCGTATTTAAAAATGCTCAATACAATGAAGAAAATAATCAGTTTTGAAAATATTAGCTATAATTTATATTTGTAAAGCTAATACAAATTAACAATTTAAAGCTACTTAATATGTGTATAAGTATTATTACACTAATTGGATATACACTGTCCGACCACTTTATTAGGTACACCCCTGCTGTGCGCACAAATGCTGTATCCTACAACAACTCTTCAAGCCAGTGTCAAGGCGTGGGGGATGTTTTCCTGGCACACCTTGGGTTCATTGATACCTTTGGAGGCAAGTCAGGATGCTAGACCGTACCTAAACATCGTAGCCTACCAAGTGCAACCGTACATGTTAACAGTTTATCCTCGTGTAGATGGTACTTCCAGCAGGATAATGCGCCGGTGAACAAAGCCCGCATCACTATGGGATGGTTTGAGGAACACAATGATGACTTTTCCTTGCTGCAGTGGCCCGCTCAGTCTCCGGATCTCAGCCCGATTGAAAATTTGTGGGATGAGCTGGAACTGGCTGTTCGCTCCGGGCCTACACCTCCATCAAATCTTCAGGAACTGCGTGATGCACTCATGTCTGCATGGTACACAAAACCTCAACAACGTTTTCAGCATCTTGTGGAATCCATGCCTCGACGAATTCAGGATGTTTGGAGGGCTAAAGGAGGCCAACATGCTACTAGGTAGGTGTACCTAATAAAGTGGCCGTATTTGTGTAATTCATAATATTTAAATAGTTTTTTTGTATCAAAATATGCATGCAACAGAACAAACGTGTGCTCATGTGTGCTCAAAACGTGTGCTCAAATATTGCTCATGTCTTACGGCTTTCAAATACGTCGAGTGTATTGTACGTGATTCCTACGTTAAGGAAGTTTGGCCACCCTAGGTATATATACAGGATACTTAGGAAGAAATCTTGAAGTTCATATTGATATAGAAAAGAATGGTGTGATATTTAAAAGACGACAAAAACATATTACGAATAAATATCTTTTAGTAAAATATATAATAAAATTAATAAATGTATTTGAAGGCAGAAGATGCAAGAAATCGCTAGAACTATCATACCATTCGTTGACGACTGTTAATTACGAAACACTGTAATCGAATTATAAACTGCATGATTTGCAGGAAGAGTTTGGCAACATTAAATAGGAATGAGAGGATGTTATCTAAAAATAATGTTCATATTTACATGTCTACCCATTCCAATGCTGAAGATTTTATTGAAAAGATACGGAAATAAACGGAAAACGTAATTAACATTTACGATAGTTTTTTTTTACTCCAGTTTAATATTTCGGTTTGGTCCCTTGAGCCTTTTTCAGTAAAAGCTTAAGGTTTTACATTACAGCCAGTGTCGTTATTTCGTCGATGTAATTTTTTTAATATTGATAAAAATTCCTTCTGCAAGCTAACGTTGTTTTATATTCAATGAACGTTGTCTACTCCTCTTTCAAATCTAAGTTACATGAAAACTTTAATGCAAGAATTGGAAATAAGCAGAAAGACAAAGAGTTCAAGTGAAAGATTTGGACATGCAGAAAGAAATGAACGAGGAAATAGGTTTGCAGCGAATTCAATTGAATTTTTCAATTCAATTTTAAAAGAAACTTAAAAGAAAATGGATGTGAAGATGGAAACCTCGAAGAACTGACTGCAATAGTGAAGTAATGACTGTATATTGCACTTTTCTCAATGAAATGTTAAAGTTCGAAATGTCAACCTGAATAGTAATAAAAACGAAGGAAATCTTTTTAATTTATCGATCTGACTGAACGTTCGTCTAAATCTCATATATTGCCTAATAAAACTGAATTAATTAGCTTCGCTGAAACGAGCGAAGTAGCTTACCTCAAATAATTATTGACATAATGTCTGCAGTAATAATGCAGACTTTGAAAAGCAGAAATTTGATAAGAAAATACCTGAAAATACTAAAATCTCAAATAAGGTGAAACAGAGGAAGGTACTCGTGATCCAAATATGCAGAATCTTTAACAAAATGCAGTTTATAAGCACAGTATTAAAGATATCCGTAAACATAGCTGTGAATTGGTAAGAACAGCAATAGAGGAACAAAAAAAAGAAAAATAAAGAAAACAAGATAATTAATGCTTTTAGACAGTGTCAAAAGCAAAGCGACTCCATAATATGCGCAATTTTATAAGCAGACTTTTATAAACAAAACTTCATCAGAAGGGACCTCTTCTGACCCCCCAATTTGCGGTTAGGGGGTGGTCCTAGAGGTCTAATTTTTTGGACTTGGTCACCAACGTTTTGATGCTGAACACAATGGTGAAGCTTTCGGTCCCTTATGTTTTACAGGCAAGCTGTAACTTTGGGGCCGCTAACATTGATTTCATGCTGTCTGGATGTATCACTCTGTAGCAGCCAAACGGTTAGAGATATTCGAATGAAACTTTTGCCATCGTGTTCAGCATCAAAAAGTAGGTGACCATGTCCAAACAATTTAGACCTCTAGGAACACTCCCTGAACCCCCAAGGCGTTTTTATTTCTTTTAAAAACGCTTTTAAAGACAGAAAACGCTTTGGGGGGGTCAGGGAGTGGTCCTAGAAGTCTAATTTTTTATACGTACCTACTTTTTGATGCTGAACACAATGGTGAAGGTTTCATTCGAATATCTCTAACCGTTTGGTCGCTACAGAGTGTGACATCCAGACAGGATAAAAGCAAGAGCGGTCCCCTAGCGATTTTACAGGCAAGCTGTAATCTAGGAATCGCTAATAAATTGCTGAAGTTGATCGCGGCTTTGAAAAAGAAGTTTACATTGTTAAAAGCCTTGACGAATTTGGCAATGTGTTGAAAAATCCTATTTGCTGTTTTTATGGAGTTAGATATTATAACAAAGAATCACGTGATATTTTACGTTGAATATCTAAACAACTATTCATGAATAACGAGCTAATTGAAGTAGGTTACTAATCCAAGAGAGAGTGAAGTACCTCCTACTAATATCAGCTGTTTACTATATTATATTTTCAATGAGATTATAAATTTACTAATTTTATACATTATCTACTAATCGAGGTTTTCATTAGCTTGATCCTTTGCTTTAATATAACAACTAACGTAATCGGAAATATATTCTGCATATTGAATGCATTTATTATAAATGTTTTTAATTCTCAAAAGAAAATATTAATAGTAGGTAAATTATGCATTGTTGTCTAAAGTTATTACTTCCCAGGCTTCTGTGTTAAAATAAAAAAAAAATTGCTGCCGCTTTACTAAATATGCTGCCCGGAATGGCGAATCACCTTGCCTCTCCTAAATTAGGCCTGCACCAATGATTCTTTGAATTATCAACATATTTGATATATTATTACACTGATTGTAAACATTGTTGATTATGGTATTTATCGTAAAAACAAACAAAACATATTTTTTTCTGACACCAAGCACATCATACAAAAGCAGATTCTTTACAATCACACAGATTCTTTCGCAGTTCATCAGGAAAACAAATTTCATTTACATTATAAAAAATCTCTTTCACTTATTAATTTGAAAGCAAACCAAGCATATTGTATCATTGCTTTGAATATTCGTGCAGACAACTGAAAATGTATAAGTGAATGTATTTTAAGTGCATCCTCCCGTGAACTTATTTGTCTTCCTGTCAACAGAAGAAACGAACTGCTTTGCAGCAAAATAAAATATTGATATGAAGATTTTATTTTTCTAAATTGAAAGTAACTTAAATTATAAAAGTTAATAGATTTATATATTTTTCATTTTATTTTTATTTCTGCCTACTAGAAAAAACACGAAAAAGAATTAAGAAGCAGAAGCAAAAACAAAGGTAAAAACAATAAGAAAATTTAAAAAAAAAGAAAAGAAAAATTAAAAAAAGAAAAAAAAAAACCCTTTATAATTATAATTACAATACCTGCCGAAAATGAACAGTACCAAGAACTTTTTAATGCTGAAAATTCATTCTATAAACACTGAAATTGTCTAATTGTAAGTACTGTAGTTTATAACATGTCATTTTTCTATTTTTTATCATTATTGCTTAGTGTGGTAATGGCCCACAACCTTATTATTACAACCGCAAGTTAAATATGTTTATTCCAAATATTTTTAATTATATCAATGCATTCAGAAATCAGTTGATTACTAGAAGGCTTAATATGCAAGGATGAAGACGTAATAAATTATTGCTACTTGTATCAACTTAGACATTGATATAAGTTCATTGTTTTGCTTCCAATTTTCTAAGCGCAATTTTGTTATCTTCACATGCTAGGATCCATACAAAGAAGTTTTCAGTCATCAAAAATTAAATTGCCTGATATGTGTAAATACGAAGTTTCAAGAGAATTCAATCACAGGTTCAACAGTTGTACGGGGAGAACAGATACATACGGATGCACGTACACTGAAACTCATACGTACTGACTTAATAATCTTTACTTATCTTTGTTTAAAATTGAAACAAAGTGAGTCTTATATTGTCGGTGCCATCAACATCTCAGAAGATACTTATATTATTCAAGAGTTTAGCTGTTGTGAGACCTAAAAATTATGAGCATTTAACATATGCCAACATTAAATTCATAGTGAAAATGGAGCACATCTGAATTTGAAATTTAGAAAAGTATGTTTACAGAAAATATTTAGAACCTTTCTGATTTCCAAGATTTCTCATCAGCTGAATATTGACAGAAATGAAGACGACTTCTCAATTTTGAAAAGGACCAATCAGAAAGCAAAGAAAGTGGAAATAAAATTGCTACACCTAGTGGATATATCATAGTGGATATAAAACCTTCGAATTGCTGTTTATATTAACCTCTTAATAAGAGTTCTTACATTTTACCTCCGCCACTGTACAAAGTATTCAAATACTATTCTTTGTGACCCATTACAAAAAAAAACATTTGTTCTATTAAGCTCCATCATATCTGCAGTTTGAGTTACTTTGTTGCCAATTTTTTGAAAGCCAGGAAGAAATCACAAGCAGCAGATTTTGTTGTAAAATATTTTTATATTTCAATTACAGCAATTATTTTTAAACCTTTATTTCTGCTTTCATCAGTACACTAAGATCTCTACCAATGCAGTCTTCGTTTTGTATTGCAAAAAGGCTTTCTTCCACTTTTGATAATTTAGATACATATTTAAGACTTGCCTCACATTCTGTCAATTCTGGACAACAATGCCGTGCAGAATGTAAATAGCATTCTATTGCTCTAAATGAGTGCCCGGATGCCAATTGGTGAAACCCTTGACTCTCGTTTAAGAAACATCCTTAGCTGAAGGAGCCGGATTTAATCCCCTGCGGAGGATGGAGAATTTTTTTTCCATACTTTATGCTCCTCCTTAAAATGATACAGATTTCTTTCACGGCTGTTAAATGCAGGCAGATGACCACCCAATCACAACAGTATCTCGTTGGTCAGGAAACCCATATCCTCCGCGACCCGAAAGACCACGTATATCTATAGTGGAATATTTTAACTCGACTGCGCAACAATTTAATATTTTCCTTATTGCAAGCTCTTTAAGCCTAACCAAAAATTCTCAAAATATGTGTAGTTTTATTTGCTCAATAAAGAGATAGTAAAAAATTATTGAACATCAGTGAATATCTGTTCAAATATGTTTTATTTCTTTTATAAAGTTATTATAAATATGCTAAAAGAAAACCTTATTTAAAATTACACGAGTAGAATGTATTAAACAAGATAAATTACAAATATTACAATTAAGACAAATATGACAAAATAATGTTGTAGATGACTGAAATAGAAACAAGAAATTTTGAACTGACAACAGCCAATAATTCTTTTCTACATCAAACCTTTAACTAGATGAAGTAACATGGTCGCTTTATCTATGACTATACTTCGGATTTGGACATCTTTGTGGGTTGGCCCTGGTATGCAAAGGCCTTACTACTCTGTTGGCGATGGGGCGGGCTGGAACTGGCATATTTCTTTGACATCTCGTACCTTGTCTTGGCTGTTTCAAGGCGGGCTGCTCTTTCTCTGCTGCACACTTACCCTGGTGACATCCATACAACATCTTGTACTCTCCTAGCGGAGATTTCTTAATCTCTCCCTTACACATGGCCTTTGTCAAAGATCCTCGGATGGCACAGTTCAATTCTGCATCCTCCAGGAAAACATCACAGTTCTGTCTGATGTAGCAGAAGATGCATTTAATCTTAGCCCCGTTGCCACAATTTATGTTACGAATTGCTTCCAAAACCAGAGGGTACATGGTGTCCTTCACTACTTTGGGGCATTCTTCCTCTGGTCTTCCGAAAGGATTCATAGCCGCTCTACCTTTGATGGGTCTCATTCTGAATTGTGCTGAATTTGAAAATATCAATATAGACCTGTTAAAGAGAAATTTTTAGATGAGAACAACAGAACCTGTAATTTACTATGTAATTTTGAATTACAATCTAGTTTCAAAAGTAGTTTTAAATTGTATTTAATTTTTAGGAATATCTGAGCAGAACTCGATTTTTATTTTTAAATCGTATTAGAAAAACTGTTAAATGATTAATGGTATCATCGGAAATACTTTTCCCATTAAATAAATGTAATGTATAGTAATTTGGAATATTGATCTAATGGAATAATGAAGATATGAAGGGTGACTCAAAATTCCCTGTACAAATTTTGGGGGTAAATAAAAAAAATAAAAAATAAACCGTATTCACAGTGGAACGAATGTCCGCAAACGCCACCCGAATGTGCTAGAGGGCGCTGTTTGACTGCACATTTAGTTGGGAAGTGTTAGTCATCGTCATTAGAGACGTTGACTTAGTACAGTAGGATGTAACGCTGAACTACTGCCGATGAGGAGGCTGATAGGGGCAGCCAACGGAAACGGACGAGTCACTGTACGATTCTATTGTGAGCGGTTCCCCAACAGACGTATGCCAATGAAACGTTTCCGCCAGAGATTGTATGAAAAGTAGATCATTCGAGGGAAACAAGACATGATTGTGTACACCGTACTGTCATATTGTAAACGTAGGGCTAATAAACATTGTCTAGCTTACTCATCTTTTATTTCTGAACCTTAGTGTATCTTCTAACGCATTCGGGTGACGTTTGCGGACACGTTCCACTATAAATAAGGTTTATTTTTGTATTCCTGACCTATCTTTAAAGTATGTACAGGGAATTTTGAATCACTCTATTCAGCAATAAAACCCCCTTAAACAATTACAATATATATATATATATATAAATTGTAAATTGTAATACACTTATGAGTAATTACTAGATTAGAAATTTATCTTGATATGATAACAGATAAGTAGAAATGTATATTATATTTGAAATGTAAATAGAAACATCTACTTATAACTTTTAGTCCTAAAGTAATTATCCCTAACAAGATATAATTTTACGGTCTTTGGTTCCTAAGAAAAACCGTTGATAATCAGGTCCTTCGAACAATTGGATACCTCTCTTACAAGATGGACTATTTCTTAAAATAATTTTCCATTTATTCCTTTCAGAACTTTTTAAAGCCATCCTTTTAACTTATCTGCTCATATTTTTTTAAGTATTAACAGCAACAATTGGAGAAATATTGGTATTTCAACTTAACATCCGATATAAGATATTTATCACTGATTAAACAATGATTTATGAATTAATAAGACTTGAATAACGTTTATTTCTCTTTCCATAATTCACACTAAAATACACTTTATTATAGACATTATTATACACACATATGTATACTAACATTTTCGTTCAGATCTTAGTTTATATTTCTAAGTTTTGTTTTAGGCTTCTGTAGAGGCCTTTTAAATTCTAGCTTCCGTCCGAAGCCTCTTTCATCTGCAAGAGAAATACGAGGTTCGTTCAATAAGTAACGCAACACATTTTTTTTCCTCGGCTAATATTTGATGAAAAAACGTGAAATTTTTTGTACAGTATTTCAAACATTACCACACATTCTCAAATTGTTTCATCATTCTCCGCTGTGCGGCAACGCTGTAGGTTGCGTTCAAAATGGCATTCGAAAATGAATGAGATGCGTTCCAAACAGAGCAGTTATTGAATTTCTCCTGGCGGAACAGGGAGACCGTGATAACATTCACAAGCGCTTACAGAAAGTCTATGGAGACCAGGCAGTTGATAAAAGCACTGGTCATTGAGCGAATCGTCTGTCGTCGTCGGAAGAAGGAAAAAGGGAAGCTGTCTGATATCCCGTGCTCTGGCCATCCGCATGCATCTGTGACTCCAGCAATGTTGCTATGATCACCTCAGAAACTCTCTTAAGAAACTGAGGAAACGATTCCAGAATGTTCGTGGCCACAAAGACGTGAGCAAACTTCTGTTTCACGAAACACAAGCCTGATCACCCGCGAGGAGATCACAAAAATCTGTTCTCTCTTATCCACCCTACAGCCCGGATGTCGCACCTTCGGACTTCTATCTTTTCGGACCTCAAAAGGATGTAATTCGCGGGAAGCGATATGGCAACGATCAGGAAGTCCTTGACGCAGTAAGAAGTTGGCTGAAGCACAGAGTGGTACCGTCAAGGCCTACAAGCTCTGTCATCTCGGTGGAGTAAGGCCGTAGACTAGAGATTATTTTGGAAAATAGTTTTTTGTAGCTAAAGAATTGAGGAACAACGTGATATATTTACAACTGTAATAAAACAAATCTACTTTGAGAAAAAAAATGTGTTGCATTACTTATTGAACGACCCTCATACATGACATTCTGTGGGTTGATAAGACCTCGTTAAAAGACACTCAAAATACTTTCAGATCATGTTTCTAGGTGGAGAGGATGCTGAGATGGAGGATCCTACAAAACTTTCACACCTTTACATAGACTGCTTGATATAGAAACCATGATTTGCGTAGAAACTTTTATTTTACACGTAACATCAACACCTGTCTTGTCCAATATTAAAGGTCATCTGATATATTAAAATATCGGTTGTATATTTGAATGGTGAACGCAATGGTGAACCTTAAATATTCGCAAATTTTCGATCGTTTCAAAAATACAAGTAATAAAATAACAAAGAATAAGATTTTCATGTTCACATGAAACTGAACGTGTGATAATATGACAACAAGTTTTATGAGATAAGCCGGTAATTGGTGGAAAGGGTATAAAGTTCACGTGCATGGCGACACGGAAACCATTCGGAAACATGTGAAATTGTTGTGTACGCAAGACTTATATATTCCTTTCATGAATGTGAACTACTCTATTGGAGTCCTATCGTCATTATTATTCCACAAAGATGGATATAACAACCGGCGAAGTGGCGCAGGCAGTTGTCTTACGACTGCAGGCTCACACTCAATGAGATATCGCGCAACTGTTGCATATGGCGCAGTCAGCTGTATTACGAGTCTATCGGAGTTCCAGGAGACTGGTGGCTTTTATCGAAGACCAGGTTCTAGTGGAAAACCAGCTACAACTTCAAGAGATGACCGAGTGATAATTAGCACTGCACTATGCAATCGTAATTTTACTCGCATTCAGGTCCAACAAGAGCAGCGCCGTTTACGGGGCGCAGCTATCAGTGGCTGGACAGTCAGAAGAAGACTACAGGAAGGAAATTTGACCCACATAAGCCTGCAACAGAATCACTTCTGACCACAGCTGATCGGCAAACCTACCTTCCATTTGCTCGCGACCATGTTGATTGAACTGTAGCGCAAAGGGATTCAGTGTCGTCCTCTGACAAAACTCGAATGTGCTTACATGGCAATGACAGACGAAACCGCATCTATCAAAGCCCTGGTGAACGTTTTGCGCAATGCTGCTTCCAGGAAACGGTCAGTTATGGAGGAGGCTCCTGCTCGCTATGGGCAGGCAATTGCTGCCAAAACTAACGTGGCGTTTATCGACCCTGGACCCACAGGAGGCGGTTGACAAGACTCACCGCTACATAACAGAAGTGCAACAACAAATATGTACAGTATTGCCGAACGCCGAATTCAACTTCATTGAGAAGTTGGAAAAATTTCATTTCCATGCACGACAACGCGAGGCTACACGCCGCTATGGCTGTTCGGGATAATCTGAATGCAGTTGGCATTTGAGTGTATGAGGTGGTCTGTAGGTAGTCCTTATCTGAACCCGATCGAACATCTTTGGGACTTCCTTAAGCGAAGAGTTTGTGGTAGAAATCCAGCTCCAGAAACAATCGAGGAGTTGAAGAGGGCGTTAGAAGAGGAATGGAACAATATTGCGCAACATGAGGTGATCAATGTGATCCTATCAATGAGACGCCGAATGGAAGCTGTTATCAGAGCTCGACGTGACAGCACGATGTATTGACTTGCAATAAATGCTAAATTCAGCTCAATTTGTGGCCTTGTCTTTGTAATAAAATTAACGCTTTTTGGTAATACACCTTTCCTATATTACTGTTTTCCTCTCATTTTTTTTAAAAAATACTTTCATTAGGTACGTTCCGCGGTTCACGTGAACGGGGGAATGGCATATTCTTTATTTTATTACACAGTTTTCAAACGATCAAAAAATTGCGACAATTTAAGGTTCACCATTCCTCGAGTGTATTTACGAAACGCTAAGTATTTGTTTCTTCGATCACATCTGCTTATCGGGGAAAAATGGACAGCTTGTAATACACCATTGGTGGAAATCTTCGCTGTAATTTGCTTTTCAATATACTAACTGTTCATTTAAAATCTTAAAAAATTTAAAGCCTTAGGTTTAAGTAATTCCAGTTTTGGATTGTGCTTCTAAGGAATTGGCTAATTTCCCTATTATCCTATAGAACTATCAATAATGCAATATGGAATTAAAGAAAGCATAACACAAATCACTACTTTAAAAATTACTGAACATTAAAATAATTACTTTTTCAGTGTGTTAACCAGCAGTCAGTTTATGAATATGGAATATTTGGGGAAACTTCGATGGACTTTTATTTCTGGAATACTTTATTACTCGCATGTTATGTAAAATCCATGTTAGATTATAATAGTGATCTTGGTAAAAATACGAACTAGCTTATTTTAATGAAATATTATACTTATTTAAAAGAATAATTCTTATACTTTACTCATAAAATTTAGATTTATGATGTCATGGTTTACTTGCAAAGACATGGCCATATGCATTTTCCTAAGGAAAATTTTTTGAGGAAAAAGTAGAATTAAATCATTCTTTCAAGAAATTATGAAGATGTATTAACATTTAAGAGTAAGTCTTACTGCTGTATCGTTGTAGTTTTCTTTCTTGAATTACTGAAATTTAACATGTAAATATGCTTTAATAAATTACTGTAGTTACTTTAACAGGATCTTGAAATTTTTGCCTTTCTCAGTATCTCGAATTCGATGAGTCTACAATGTTCGTTTTCTCATTAATGAAGTTCAAATTCTTAACATATTTATTCTACAACCAAATCTACTTTCTTTGTAGATTTATCTTAGTTTTTACTGCGCATTTGAGGTCTCTCTATTCCACATGAACCTTTTTTTTTATCAAAACTATGTCTGTACGCGCATAAAATTAAAATGACTGGACGGATTTCAATCAAATTGGGAGGAAGATTAATAATGACTTAAAACAATGAACAGTTTTGGTTTCCACACCTCCCCCATCTCTCACAAAAATGATCCCGAAATCCCTCGCCTAGAAGCCGAGAAGGATTATTTTGTTTCAACTTAAAACTATGAATACTATTTTTTTTCTTTCATTTCTCCACCTGTCCTTAGTCCTCGAATGCTCCCCATCGATGGAAAATGAGCTTATTTCTAGTAATATCTCTATAAAACAGATCAATACAACTATCGCTTTTTTAATTCATCTTTTTACACTCCAGACACTGATATTCATTTTTTGTATTTTCAGAACTTTTCATTCAAATAACTAAGCAACAGGTATACAGGGAGAATTAGTGTCACTGAGAATTGAGAGACTTTAAAAAGCCATACTCAGTTTCTTAATCTTCCATCGTGTCTTTGCGAAGATCAAAAACACAAAAGTTGCTTCTTGAAAATTTCATTGCGAAAAAACACTTGATTAAAGAAATTAATTTTTTTTCTGCACTAAGCTTCAACGAACAATCTCCTCATAGAATGGTTGAGGTTTCCTTGTGAAATCATTGCGTTTTTTTCGCTATTATTTGTTTCCACGATATGGTTGCAAATGATTTACTAGCTATCAATGTTCTGATTATTAATAAGTTTACATTGTTTTTATTTTATTTATTTATTTGGGGAAGTGGAAAAGGATAATTTTATGAAGCAAATACCAATGAAAGATAAGTTTTTCTACTTTCACCAACTCATACCGTAATTTATCTTTCATGAATTGAGAAAAGGTCAAATTTAAACCACTACAAAATTGAAGTTTTAATTTTAATTCCAATCAGTATTTGAATTTCAAACGGAGTATACCATTTTTTTTCAATCATGATCAATAGCAATGAACTGATGATGGATCGAAAGTTAATAGTAGTATACATGATGAAAAGTAAATTATTTGTAAATATTAATTATTTTTAGAACGATACATTGTATCAAAATCTTTAGTCATAAATATTTCATACAAAATATTCCCTCCTTTGACTGAAAATGGTAAATTGACTAACGTTTTCATATTTAATTTGACTATATTTAATTTGAGTGTCAATCTAAAACTACAAATTATTTGGACCTTATGGACTAAATATAGTCATACCACGTAGTAAACATATGTACTAAATACTTATATTTATATTGTACACTAATGTCGAATTATTAAATCAAAATTGCATTCGCTCAGAGTAAAAGATTTGTTCGGAATGGATAAACAGCTTTGGTTAAAAATCCTATTTAAGTGAAGAAATACACATGTTTCTAGCCTTGTTCTAGCCTTGTTGTAGCAAATTATACGCTATCTAATTTTATAAATTCTACAACTTTTACAGGGGACAATGCAGAATTTTTCTTATCTCTTAAGAAATCCTCATTATTAGCTCAGATCAATCTTACATAGATGTTTTATTTCTACACTTTAAATTCTAAGTAACACGTACCTAAACATTAAAATACACGTAAAAATATTTAAATCCTACAAATAATAAAAGTTATTTAATTTCATTGAATCCAAGTTATTCTTACGAAATTTGCGGATAAGTGTTCTTTTTTTTTAACTTAAAAAACAGTACTATCAATTCTATTTGCGATTCAAACAATTCCAAAATAAAGTAATACAATAAAATTTAAAAGAAATTTTTCAATTCTGAAATTTTGTTTTATAGATATGAATAAAACTGAATCAAATCTTGCATGTAATCCCTAACCATAAACCTAACCTTAACTCTATCTGATTACTGTAGGGAAATTTAAAATCTTACCAATTTGGAAACAAAATCCGAAAAAATTAAAACATCAGAAGCTCTTGAAAATTTTCACCAAAAGTATCATTTAATTATTTTCCATTTTGCTTTTTTTTTTGGTAATTTCTTTTGAAATTTTAAACTGAAATTTAAGCCAACGTGTTGCTAAGCGACCATGTTGTGGTAGAAGCTATATTCCTTCGAATGCATTTCTTTAAATACTAGAGTATAACAAAAGTGCAGTGCACATATAGTCTTGTATGTATTGTTATTTCATTGTAACAGGAACTGATGTTTATTCTTACTGCTTGTGACATCGTTGGAATTCATTGTCACTGACCATTAAACCTATTCACAGAATTGCCTTTTGTTAACGTAATAACGGCAAACAAAAATAAACTAATGGCCACTAATTCTTATGTTTTTTTTATTCATTCTTGCAGAAAATAATATTTTGTGATGGCAGATATCCTTAAAAATACCTTTGCCGTTGAAGTATGATTCTTGTTTTCTATGGGTGGTCCCAACGTATGTTAGACCCTAGGAAATTTAGAACAGGTAGGGCAGTCTAATCAACTTTGAAATTTTATTTTGCTAGGATAAAACTTTTCATTATCACAAGCGGATACATTTCCTTTCTTGAATTTATACTTTTATTCAAGAGCTTTGCTTTAGCCCTTTTCCTGTATAATACACTTTGAAAAATCTAAGAACATCGAAAAACTTCCAGTGATTCCTTTGGAAGACTATTGGAATAGATTTTAAGCTTATCTGTTTCTGTGTTCTCGATTCATTTAAACACTGCAGAAGCTTAGACCAATTAACTTATATTTAGTCTTAGGGTATTTAAAAGTCACTCTTAAGCTCTATCCATTTTTCGAGACCTACATTATGGTCACACAAAATTTTGCTTTTTTATTTTTTATTTTATTTTTTTCGTTTCTACAGGAGACGTTACTAAATCCTCTGGATGTATTCCAGAAAACTTTTACACTCTTTGTTTCGGAGTAGAAGCCAAACATCACCATAAAATGACATCAACAGAAATAAAGAAACAGAAATTTAAGATATTCCAAAATCTTATTTGATTTAACAATTTTCCTGGAAAAGCTGAGTTAAATTTCTTAGTATAAATTAAAAATAATAAAAAAATATACAAATTTATTAAAATTAGAGTCGTAGCAAAATAATTCCTAGTAATAATAATAATAATATAGATGTATAGTTTTCGAATTCTGTGTGGTGTCCCTCTGTGTGTAACGGAACATATCAGAATACTGTTCCGGCAAGTCTCACATCCACTGCAGCGCAGATGTAGTAGTGTCAGATGATCCAAATGATGACGAAACTATCCTGCAGAGTCTTCACTCACATATTTTCCAGCATGCCATCTAATCAGCTCAGCCTGAAGAAAGGATCAATTGTTATGCTCCTTCGCAATCTCAATGCAAAGAAAGAACTCTGTAATGGCACACGATTGGTCGTTAAGGAGTGTCATCACAACTTTATAACAGCAGAAGTTCATCCGGAAAGAAACAGAGGTGATATCGTCACTAGGATCGATTTTCAACCGAATGATGCTAATTTACCATTGAAGTTGAAGCACGGTTAGTTCCCAGTAACACCCGCATAAAGCCATCCAATAAACAAAATCATTTAAGGTCCTAGCAATGCATTCATTTTAATTTTCTGTCCTTCATAATATATGACGGGAAATACTATAGCATTATTATAAATGTCACAGAATTCAAATCCCTTAATCCACAGTGAAATTGCCTTCTAAAAGGTGAAAGAAATTAAAATGGTTAAATATTATTGGTAAACTGAGAAGAGACACCTACTCAAAGAAAAGAAAATATACTAATAAATTACTTTCGTAAAATACAATAAATAATTCAAGTTTTGTAAATTCAGAAGATTTAATAATTATCATCAGACAAAATCAGAGCCTGTAAGAAAATTATTGGGTTGGCCAAAAAGTTCGTTCGGTTTTTTAAGTAAAAATAAAGACTTTTTTCATTTTCACCAATAATAATTTTATTGAAGAACGTATTCACTGTTTTGTTCCACTGCATTCTGACATCTTTGAAGCAACTTCTTAATTCCAAAACATTTAATCTTTGTGAGCAAAGAAATGTTCCAGGTACCTACGGAGTCTACCTGGAGTAATTTTTTTTCCAAAAAGAGAATTTTCTAAAGACAGAAATAAATGAAAATCTTCGGTGCAATGTCTGTTTAATAGGACGGGTGAATCAGATCTTACCAGCCAAGCTGTAACAGTTTTTGCCTGCTCATCAAAGAAACATGCGGTCTTGCCGTATCCTAATGGAAGATTATGTCTTTTCTGTTGACTAATTCTGGACGCTTTTCGTCGAGTGCGGCTTTCAGTTGATCTAATTGGGAGCAGTTCTTGTTGGAATGAATCGTTTGGTTTCCACGAAGCAGCTCATAATAGAGGACTCCCATCCAATCTCAACATCTGTTGATGTGGTTGGTGGTAGTTCTTTCGTTTGACAAGATCTCTTCCTTTCCACATTCGGTAATGTATCCAATCATCGTCCGTCACAAATTCTTTTGAAAACGGAACATTTTCGTTATCTTTAAGTAGAGAATCGCATGCGGAAAGACGGTCAAGAAGGTTTCTTTCACTTATGTGGAACCTAAACGGGATTCGCATAACCAAGCAGGTGCAAATAATTATCAACGCTAGATTTTGATGTTTTGAGTATGTCGGCTATCTCCCGCATAATATAATATTGATTGTTCTCAATTAATGTCTCGATTTAATCGCTATCAACTTTAATTGGTCCACCCGACCTTGGAGCATCGTCCAACGAGAAATCACCAGCACGACTCTTCACAAACCACTTTTGACATGATCAGTCACAGCTCCTTCTCTATACACTGCACATTTTTTTTTTTTTTTGCGTTTTAGTTGCGTTTTTACCTTTCGTGAAATAATAAAGCATCATGTGCCGAATTTACCAATTTTGATAAGTTTTTGTTTTAAATGCACGTTGATATGACAGTTGTCACAATACAATCTAACAAAATGTGTCGAATGTCGTTAATGATTCCTAACCGCTGCTACAGCGAACGTACATAAATAAACCGAACGTACTATTTGGCCAACCAAATACTTTCATCAGTCAAGAATCAAACTGCCATGACTGCCATGGCTCCAATTAGTAACATATAATGACAGTCATTTTAGCTCTCTATGCTTTAAACACATCTCACTGCAAACCTGTTGCTAAGCAACAAACAAACGAAGAAACACAAATATTTGGAAAAGAAAGTAATATTGTAAGAAAATATAAAAAATTAAATTATTAGAAATATTTTTTTCTATTTATAAATAATTAAGAATGGACGTTAAAAATTAAGATTAAAACTATTTAATGAAAAATTGAATCAAATGAATTAGTCTTATGGGAGTTAAAACTAAAAAATTCTTGTTACAATGTGTAAGATTTTGAGCTTTTTTATTTTTTTTTTATAAATTACTTTCTATAAAGAATTAAATTGAAGATTTTTTTGTAGCTTAGTAGGCCTAGCATTATAAAGCCTTAAGGAAAATAAGTTTGATAAAGTTTACATATTTCGAAAAACACTTTTCTGAATCACTTTTTCTTTATTATCTTCTTCTGTATATATAAAGGAAAAAGTTTGTGTGTTTGTTTGTTCGCTATACACTGTTTGGTCCTTTAACCGATCTGGACTAAATTTTACACAATTCCTATTTACGACCCAGCGGAAAAAATAGGCTACAATGAAAGATGTTCACATCTCTCTCTCTCTCTTTTTTTAATCCTCTCGACTATTTTATATATTTTTCCAGTATTGGCTTATTAATTTACTTCTATCTATTCAAAGGAAGTGGCCATTTGGCGCAACGGTTGAAAGTTGGCTTTTGGAGTAATGGATATGGTGTTCAAATCTACTTTGTGGCAATAAGTTTTCTTTTTTTTTTCTTTTTCTTGTTTTTTTTTTTTTGCTGTTTTTTACTTAGCTTCTTTATTTATGATAATGAATTTCTTTTCCTTTTTTTTATTATTTTGAGATAAATAATATTCTTCTTAACTTTTTAGTTTAACTAAATGTTCTTAATTTAATAACAACGAAAACCCGGATCCGGAGTAAGAGGTGTAAACAGGGGGTGGAGTAAGCTTTCTTAAAGGTTATCTCTGAAACCTGTTTAGTTGGAAACACGAAATTTCACATGAATGTTCTTTGTCAATATCGAAATCCAGTCACCATTTTATGGAGGACGGGTCCCTCAGAAGGAAAAATAGCCTTTATTTATCATATCATATTGATAATTTTACTGAATTTCGGACAGAACTTTTTTTTTTCTGCCTTTCATAACTTCATTTTTAAATTCTATTAATTTTTAAAACATTCAATGAGCTTACCCAAAACAAATGAATATCGAAAGTTTGGTTTTTTAGCTCCAAAAAAGACTTTTGGCACCTTTTTCCTTATGGCCTCGACAAGGTGTGAGATCTAAGAGCTATTTATGGATCGTATCCCACGGTACACCTTAGGAGGCAGTTTACATTATGCTCCCAGAAACAGATGAAACACAGAAAAAGAACTTACATCCAAACCCCATCCTGGGATTCAAACCCAAGTTCAGACATATCAATCTCATTTCAGGCCATCGCTTTGACCGCAAGACTGCTCCTGAACAGCAAATGGAAAGTTATCTTTCCTATTTTCTCATATAGTTTCTCTATGGCAATTCTACATTTGCTTCTTGTGGTGAATTTCTTCTCAAAATAACGTTGTTA
>JAFIDM010031738.1:0-33176 GCA_023159025.1 Thereuonema tuberculata | reverse complement strand
ATTTGCAAGTAAAAGAAATGGTTTCAATATGAATTTATCTTTTTCAGTCTTAAATCTAAAGGCTTCTAAAAAATACAAAAGAAAATTTCACGAAAAACTTTAAAAAGCTCTTCCATGCCTTGTACGATATTGGACAAGACCTGATAATTTTATTTTCCGATATCTTCTGTAATAGTTGATTGGCGTTTTAAAAATGTTTATGTTTTAATATCAAAACGAAATGTATGTTAAAAAAGAAAGGTCACTTATAAGACTTAATTTTTCTTCAAACTCATTTTCTAGGTATCTAATAATCAATAGAATATATAGAAAATCAAACAATCATACAATGAACAACTTAATAAATAAATTTTGTAAAAAAACAAATAATGATTTCATTTCTTAATATTCGTACTTAAAATTCTATATTTCAAATTAACACCGAAGCAGGACTGAAGATATTTTTCATGAAAAACAAAATTAAAATATAATATTTAAGGTATAAAAACTACTGATTTAGAATGTACTAGTACTTTATTCTTTTTAAATTGAGGAACCAACAAATTTACAAGATCACATTTCAATTGTTCCAAACAATTTCTAAATAAACTTAACTGATTCTCTCGGTATTTATAATGCGAATCAAATATTAAATTACACTGCACTTAAAACAAAAGACTTATCCGGATGCTCAATGTGTACTTAACATTTCATTTCTCCTAAAAATATTAAAAAGACTTATTCATTACAAACAAACATCCTATTTACATTGTGTTTAGCTAATTCTTTTTGATTTCATACTATGTAATCAAGTGAATAACTGCGCTGATATAAATCACGAACGCTGCAAATAACCGCTAACATTAGGCATATTTTATTTAGCCAATTTCATTCAAACAAAATATTAAGCCTAAAACAAATTCATTTCAGTCTAGTTACTTATTTATCGGAGTAGTTACTTCACCTAGGTTGGCAAATAGAAGTTACAAAAGGTGGTATAAATAAACTCGCCATCAAACGTTGACTGAAAGTAAGGAAACGAAATTAATTAAAAAAAAGCACCAAGCAGGATTACCATGCGGGCCGAATTTGAGAGGCTTTACTGTAATGCGAATCGCATAAGTAAAACTCCCTTTTCACTAGAAGAAAAATCACAATTCAAATGAAAATGTGAAATTCGGAGACTGTAAGGTAATAATAGCAATTTCCAAAACTTTCTCTTTGTCAAAATATAGATTTTTTTAATATTCTGTTCGAACAATTTAGAATGTTAGCCTTGTAGATTCCTACAAAAAAAATCGAAGACAATATGAAATGAAATAGAGGCACAAAAAAAAAAAAAAAATGATTCGCCAATCGTTCAAAAGTCACCACACATCTATAGTTTCCGCTGATATTTCATCTTCGACCTGTTAAGCAGGTAAGTTCTTTACTTTTTACAGAGAAGCCATTTTGTTTTTTTCCCTTCTACGATATCGAACAAAGGATTGAAAAAGATTAAAAATCTTCTGTAGCAACTAAAAATTCCTAGAACACTAAAAATATATCCTATTCCTAAGAAATTTACTCAATCAGGAATAATTTCAATTTTTATTATTTTTATTATTATTAAAATTATTAATGGAAGAGCTGTTAGGCCTTCAACACATTTCATTCAGAATTTAAAAAAAAAATTAACAAGAAAAAACCTATTTAAATTAAATTCATTCAGTATAATTAAAGCTTTGGGTAATACATTCAAAATAGTCATAGTGATATCAAATATTCCACCGAATTTCTCATTGTAATTCGAATCGGACAAGTTAGGCCTAAAAGTGATTTCTTCATATACTTTTTATCTTCAAAGCTTATAAAATTATTTTTGAAAACTTGTAGCTACTCAATTATATTCTAATTTATATTTAAGTAAATTCATAAATTGTAAAATATAATAGAACGTTTTCAAAGGTTTAAAAAATAACCCGAATTCAAACACTTTTAATAAAACTCAAAATATTAAATTCCTTACAAAATTTGTAAAAGTTAAATTATATACTCACTTTTTACGGTAATCTGAACTGCTTTCTTCAGTTTAACTTTTCAAGTCACAATTTAATACCGTCCATTCTTTGGTTTCACAACCATTCAACTCTCAATTCTGAGATCAAATCCACAGATCATGAAAACGTTCGCCGCGTTTGCAGCCTCAACAATTGCCCGGCACGCTTTTCACTACAATTAGTTCAAATCGCACTTCGATAATTGGAAGGAACTTATCTTTATTTATTTGGAATTTACTGAAAAGTTTAAGTTAATTCAAGTTTCATTTTTTTGTTTCTAGTTATTTTCAATCATCATTTGAATTTAAATAAATTATTTTCAACTATTAAACTTTACAACCGATGGCCCAATAGTTCATTTGACTGAAAATTTCATGTTACGAAAAGATCATTGAATTTCTAATAAAAATTATTGAATTTACGCCAAATCTATATTAGTTTAAAATGAAATTAATTAAACGTCGATTGTTGTGTAAAACACAGAACCAGTAAAATTAAGACGAATTTTTCTGTTTTTCGGAACCATGGGGAAAGTAGTTAAAGTAAGTATGTTAAAGTATAAAATAAACAAAACTGTAGTTATTCACATACGTCTTAATTCCTGTACGGAAAAGAACGTGAACGTGACATAAATAGGGACCCTATTTGTTGGTACCAACGATATCAGCAAAATGTTTTGTAAAAGGTGTATTTATGTTCATCTTGGTGTAACTTACATAAATATATAATTATAAAGGGATTTTGAAGCGCGAAATGGGCTTATTAGTGTAAAGCCGCTTAATACCACGAAATAAGAACGATATAATCGTGAAATCATCGAAACAACATTCATTTGTTTGCGGCTTCAGTTTATTTAAATGTCACGAGGGAACATTAGTCACGCGGCTTGTAGGTGAGTATTTTGTTGGCCTTGTGGAGTACTTCAGTTAACTCGATGATTTCAACAGTGCAGTGACATGTTTTCAAGGCATTTCAAGCAATAAAAAGCAATTTTATTTGAGGCTGCCTTTGTGCAAGAACACTGAACACACTGCCTCTCTGTTCACTTTCCTTGAAGTTATCCAACTGCTCACAGACTTGTCCCTACAGTTAATTCTTTGATTGGTCAATTTGATTTAATTCATATACTAATTCTAGGTGACAAGAGTACTGCTGTACTTGAGGCAGTCCATGTTGAGAGGAGGGAGAGGGAAGAAAATAAAAATCTTGTAAAAAAAGAGCATTAACAGGATTTAAAAATGTTACGAGAAGACCCGACAGGAGAAGTTTCCAAGCCATCTCCACATTTTTCTATGTCTTCTGAATAAGTGAGGACATAATGTTTTATGTGCAGAAAATTCCAATGTTGAAAAAAATATTTCAAAACATGTTTTCCTTCGTGGGTATTACACTCTTGAAACCCAAGTGAAGAAAGCTGCAGGTAGTATAGAAGAAGGTGACGTTGTTGCTCAGGTTTTGGGAGTTTTGGTTGAAGAACTTGGGCTGAAAAGTTCCTGCAGGCAGTGTGGTTTTCCACAACAAATGTTGACAGTGACAGTGGACTCTCGGCATATTCCAACATAGTGACTGAACAAAGCTTCGCCCTGATAGTGCTGAGGCACTCATGTGTATGTACTCTGGACATAATGCGTGAATTTTGTTTGAGTGTGGTATGCTAGATGTAAATTCTTCTTGCATTTAAACCTTAAAAATTATATTTACAGTTCGATAACTAATAGTTAATAGTAAACAATTAAAGTCTATACTGGATGTTATATAGTAGTCTATTTCTGTATTTACTTAATTGTAAATTAGATCCCACCCAAAACACTTCGTGTAAAATAAGTTGCCAAGACTCACATGTCATAAAAGTATGCCTTGGCCGTTTCGTGGCTGTCACACAGACAATCCCATGGAGTAAAGGATATGGAGTATGCCAAGGCACACTTTTTGACCAAGATAGTAGGGTTTTTAGAGTTAGGCCCCCTTGTAGAGTGAGGGGCTTGGCTCTAGATGAGATCTGATAACTTTTTAACAGTGAAAGCGTTATGAGCATCTTGGCAACGTATTTTACATGAAATGTTTTGGGTGAGATGAAATAGTTCCATGAAACGGCCAAGCCATACTTTTTGACCAAGATATAGGGTTTTTAGAGTTGGGGCTTGTAGAGATAGGCCTCGTTGAGTTAGGGGCTTGGCTCTACATGAGATCTCATATCTTTTTAACAGTGAAAGCATTATGACATGTGAGTCTTGGCAACTTATTTTACACGAAGTGTTTTGGGTGGGATTTCAGTTCTTTTTGTAGGATGAGATCTGATAACTTTTTAACAGTGAAAGCGTTATGAGCATGCGAGTCTTGGCAACCCCTTATTTTACATGAAATGTTTTGGGTGGGATTTCATTTCTTTTTGTAAGATGAGATCTGATAACTTTTTAACAGTGAAAGCGTTATGAGCATGTGAATCTTGGCAACTTATTTTACATGAAATGTTTTGGGTGGGATTATCTATTACAACTAAATTTAGTTTTAAGATTATTTAGAAAATGGATTTTTTTTTCAATACCCTACTTTTCTGTTTTTCTATTGGTCAACTTGTATATACAAGCTGTTTGCACTTTTGTAAGAAATCACATTATTACACAGTATTATTTAGGCCGAAGCATTGAGGGTACGACGTATTTCAGATCTTAATAAAATCCAAAGTATAAAAGCTAGATAAATGAAACTTAGCGTTTTTCATTAGTGTGGTAACTGCATCTTATCCTGAAAATTTCAGCTCCCTAGTATTATCCAGGCCGAAGCTATGAGGGTTTGATAATACATAACCAGACCCTCCCTTTATGAGGGGTTGGAATGTGAAAGTTACGGATTTCTTAATTTTTTTGTTGTTTGTGTGCTAATCCTAACCTGCATACCAAATTTCAGCTTTCTAGGACTTCAGGAAGTACCCTAGAGGTTTTGATGATCATGAGTCAGTCAGTCAGTCAGTCAGTCAGTGAGTGAGTGACGGAATCGACGTATTTTAGGTATTAATAAAATCCAAAGTATAAAAGCTAAATAAATGAAACTTAGCGTATTTCATTAGTCTGGTAACTGCATCATATCCTGAAAATTTGAGCTCTCTAGTATTATCTAGGCCGAAGCTATGAGGGTTCGAAAATACGACGAAACACTTCCAGAAAAGGTACGTAGTGCCCTTCCTGTCTTCGGCTCGTCTTGGCGGGGGCACTGCCGTGCCCCCAGATATTTGTGGGAAATGTGTTGTGTTGAAAATTAATAAACGCGAAATAATCATTTATCTGGAGCTTTATTTTATGATTTACATCAATTTATTTCACCTAAATAGCGTCTCTCGACAGTAATATATACAAGATGAAAATAAACAGAACGTTCGCAAAAGCTAAGACGGTATAGCTAATAAAGGCATCTATTGCTGAGAAGCAGCGAACGTTGATAGCCGAAATATAACCTCGAGTGATGTAGGGTAAGGCGACAAGAACCTAGGGCGATTAAAAAGAGGCCTTGCTCTTTTTTTTTATTACAATGTACAACCCAATTTTTTTTGGTTCGTTGGAAGACAAGACCTTCAGACCTTGGAACGCATTACACTCTTTCGCTGCGCGACCTAAGAAACTTACAAGTTAGCTACGTCGCTGTAAGTGACTGCAATTTATAACCACGAATATCCATATTTATAGCCCTGAAAATCATGAATTGACAGTTCCTTACACATACATCCATATGTTTATTTATTTCATTGCACTTAGGGATAGGATCCCTACTTAGGAGATGATATTGGGAGTTTAGTAGGGTTAAACTGTTTTTGTTTTTTTATTTTTGCAGATACAAAAGAACGTAAGTGTGAAACATTCTCAGTATTACAGAATTAATATTACTGACTAAGCCTGTATGTATCTACGTATTTGTAACTTTGATATTTTAACAACAGTGGCAGCATGTTGTACCGAAATTATAATTCAGAAATCTGCCACATATAGGATGTGTCCATTTGTCACAGTCCTAGAGATAATATTGAAATAATGGATGTAGAATTTCTGTAGTAAGGCCTACTATCTCATCAGAAACAAGGATCCGACTGCAATAGTGTAGTTCACCTTAGTTTCAGCAGATCGTTCATAACAATATCAATCCACCTGGTTACGGTGGATTTTCTTTCTTCTAAACGTCGTATATTCAATACATCGAAATACAGAGAATGTTTTAACTAATCAAAATAGAAAATTTACATTTCTTAATAAATTTCTTTGTGATCCTTCTTGATATATTATGAAAAAATCTACCGGCTGCCACTTTGAGATTTTTAGACAAATTCTGTTAACATTTTGATAAATAATGCACCTTATTCGTTCAACAAACATCGTAGGAATGGGGTATTTTCTGGGGCCAATGCCTCTATGTTCGAGATTTTTGGCATGGTTGCCATTGTACAACCCCTAACAACTCCAGAACGGAAGGTCGGATCGACAAACGACTTCACCATCGTCTTTGGACCTAGGTTTTTTGCTAGGGACTATATTCCACCCCACCCCCCTCTGCTGTTAGTTTAAAAGTCAGAAATGCAACCTTTTCATTTCAGATGTCAGCTACAGTCTAATGGGTAATATCTCGGACTCATATGCTGCAAGTTGTCGGTTCGAATCCGTATATCTACTGATTGGTTTGTTTTCTCAATGTTCGTTGGGTTTTTTTCTTTCTTATTTTTGTAACTTTTTTTTTTATTTTTCCTCACGTAATGTACTTCCTTTTTTTTCATTATTATTTTTAACTTTTGTTATTATTAGGTGTACTTTAGCACAAAATTATATTCACTTGTTTTATTTTATTTAAGCTCAAGAGAACTGAAGCAAAAGGAACATATTTTTAAGATAAAATTACACTTACTTCATATTCATAGTTGTTTGTACCCTCCCCCTACATCCTCTCTGCAAATCTTCGTTGTGGAATTAAATACAATATATTTTTCTACTTCTACTAGACGATACCATTTTTCGCTCCGGAACACTTGCATATATAGCATTAAAAAAAAAAAAAAACGTTTATTTATTCAGCAAATTAATATGGAGATCGGAGAATATACGAGTTCCCAGCTCGTTGTGGGCTTCTCCACTTAACTCAGGTGTATTGCGCATTGGCAAAACACTTCATTTTTGCATGTATCTTCCAAACGCAGAAATGTTTGTTAATGACTGACATACCGTTCAATAGAACTTTCAAATACCAACATTTTCTCAATATAATGTTCTCTTCCAACTTTTATACTTTTCGTTTAAATTGAGAAAAAGTCAAAATTTGACCCTTTAAAAGGCGCCATCTTGGAAACCCAAAACTTTTTTCGAAAGATTTTGTAGCATTTTGATTGTCTTAATAAGCTCTACATTTTATCCATTTACATGACCAATCTATCTCTTACAGTTTGGTCACAAAATTGGAAAAACGTTAAATCTTATGACAATGACAGACAGAATAACGCTTTTATATAATTTAATTTAAGTACTGTGGGTGGCATTTCCAATGTCACATTAGCTGCCGATGCTTCCCCGCATGCAACAAGCTCTCCAGTCTAAGAGCAGAGAGCTTGTTGCATGCGGGGAAGCATCGGGCAGCTAATGTAACATTGAGAATGCCACCCACAGTACATCATTGAAATGTTAACAGTTCTATTTCTTTTTTTAATTGTAAAAATTTTAATTCTTCTTTTCCAAGCTCATTGCATACGGTTAAAACATTTTGAGTGCGATACGTTTCACCTAAATTCGAAAATCTAGTAACATTATTTATATCAAAACCAGCAGACACTCTGTCAAGAAAAAAAAATGTAAAATTGCAAAAGAAAATACTTATTAATTTGAACAAATATTTAATCACTGAAAAACGATTGAACGCTATTATGAAGGTGTTTCTACTATTTTTAGAGTTACTTTATTCATATTATATGAGAACTAGCCGAGTACCGTTGCTTCTCTCCGGATCCCTTGCATATGTAACGTAAAAAAAAACGCTTTATTTATTTAACAAATTAATATCGAGATCTGAGAATATACAACTACCCTTCCCTTTGTGGTCTTCTCCGCAGATGTATTGTGAGTTGGCGCCACACACTTCATGGCCATCTCCTCCCCAAACAAAAAAAGTTTATTTTTATACTTTTTACATTGTCTACAGTATGGAAGCTACCCACATGCCAAATTTCAAGTTTGTAGCACGTTGGGAAGTTTGCTAAACATCTCGCACAGATACACATACACATATATCCGTAAATTTTCCTTTTATATTATAAATTAATGTATATTGTAAATATTGAATTTCTCATGCTATTTAATATTTTTTAAAGATCGGCTCATTACTAACCAACATAATTTATGTATGATCAGAGAAAACTACAACCGATAAGTGAAAACACTTCTCTATTAAATTTAAATGTTTTAATGCATCGTGTTATCATCGAGGTTCATCACAAATTATTAATACTGATTTCAAAATAGCTCAAAACGCTTGTGGTTGAACGACTGGGCAATTTGTACTATTAGTCGCTGATGTTAGTGGCAAAGTAATTGTTTT
The DNA here is from genome assembly GCA_023159025.1 of Thereuonema tuberculata. Taxonomy (NCBI): domain Eukaryota; kingdom Metazoa; phylum Arthropoda; class Chilopoda; order Scutigeromorpha; family Scutigeridae; genus Thereuonema; species Thereuonema tuberculata. The sequence goes on along the minus strand of JAFIDM010031738.1, from coordinate 24,597 downwards.
AAAATTCTTGACAAGTTTTAGCCACTGCAGTCTTGTGTCCTTGGTAAAGCGTTCCGTGACCAACAAGACTAGCCGAGATTGTAATGGCCAGTCCGACATTAACTCTCGGTAGTGAAACCCACTTTCCATTTTACAGAGGGCTAGATGAACCCTAGGGCCGCTTGGAGGAAAACTCCCGTCTTCAGATTAGATACAATGAATTTTCTTGTTTAATAAGTTGATTTGATAATTTATTTAATAGTCAACGTTATCTAAAAAATTTACAATTCAATACAATCTGCAGATTTTTGGAGCTAAACTTTTAATTTTAATTTTTAGTTTTAGTTTTAATTTTTTTTTTTAAATCTTCATTTTTGAATTAAACTACAACCTCGTTTATCCGGACTAACTTGGACCAAAGGCAATCCGGATAATGTGGGTAATAAGTTAAACAAATCTTTAAATAAACAGACTTACCCCTTATTACGATAAAAAAACTATTTAGTAGCTTCAACGCCCTGTGACACTCTAGTAAAGCTTTCTTAAACTCGACAAAAAGCATTTTATTACCATAATTTATTGTACAATCTATGCAGGAACTGTACATTTAGTCAAAATAAAAAGCGAATGTTTGGCGTACTTATAGTTATGTTCTTGTTATAATAGTTAAAATTATCTATGTGTACATTAAATAAAAAAAAAAATGTGTACAAATCTGATCCGGATCACCAAGGGCCGGATAAACGAAGTTGTTGTGTATTTTCAATTTTCAAAGAAATTTATTCTCGGTTTCTGAGGAAATTATAAATGTAAAAAATGTTAAGCATTACAATGGAATAGTGAATAAAATTTTATTTAATGGAATCTTGGCATGGTTTGTAACGATAAAAATATCATCGGTGTGTTGCTGTCCTTTATGAGTTTTAAGCTAGGAGTTATTTTCATTGCTGGCAGGTTGGTGTTGTCGCTATGGCATTGGCCTCTCATCTCTGAGTACCGGGGTTCGGTTCTCATGTGGGTTTCGTAGTGTTGAACGATCCGCGCTTGTTTCGGTTTTCTCGGGGTTCTCCCGCTTCCTGCACTTCTCCCACCATACTTTCTCTGTCGTTAACTTCCGTGAGTTAGTTCAATAAGCCTTCGGTCGCAGTGCTTGATTTCCCTGCCACCCACATTCACCACATAAACATAGTTATATACAGTGAAACTTGGATAATTCGAACTTAATTCGAAATTCTGGATAATTCGAATTTTTTGCTCGGTCTCTAGAATTCTGTATTAAAATAATGTTAAAAATTCGTGGATAATTCGAATTTTATTTTGGATAATTCGAATTTTTCGTACCATTGTCCTTAAAATACTAAGGTAAAAATTGTTCTTGAGACTTGTCTCAGCTAAGATACATTATTTATTTTAACGGATTTTCTAAGGAAAACAAAAGCGAGGGTTGGAATGTATTTTTGTATCAATTGATAGGTTGGAATCATATGCTTTGACTCAAAGATTGCATTCAATGAAGCAATTAAAAATATCTGCCTTTTTTTTTTAAAGTGATGAATAATTAAGCTAGTAAAAAATGTTTGATTTTATGAAAAAAAAATGTAGCAGTATTCTAAGATAAACTTTGTGTGTTAAATCTTTGATCGTGGAGTTAATCTTTTTTATTTATCTCTTCTGTTTGAGAAAATATATGTAATTCGAATTTTTGGATAATCGAAATTTTTCTCTGGTCCCTTAAACTTCGAATTATCCAAGTTTGACTGTACTGTGATTCTCAAGATATTGTCAAGAAAAGTGGGAATAAGAGATAGATAGCGTAATAATCTAACAAAACAAAACAAAAAAAAAAAAACCGTTCAACTGGGTTTAAAGTTTAACTGGCGGTTTGAAGGAATTAGTTAATGTTTGTATAGGATAAAGTGAGAAGATTAAAAGTGCAATAAAAAATAATAATAATAATAAAAAAAAACTAGAAAACGATAAATTACCTTTTGGTAAGGGAGGGATAAAATGTCTGTTTCTCGTTTTTTTTCTTGCCTTAACAGAATAATTGCCCATTTTATTGTTTTTCTATTTTCATTTACTTCTCATTGTCACGTAACAAATGATATAGTTCCGTAGACCTATTCTGTAGCTTTACGCCAAATGTCTAGAAATCCTTAAGATATGAACCGTCCACAAGACATAACAATGGCTGTCTTATATGCGCTTCAAAACATATCCTATTGCTCTAAACTAAACTTTTAACTAAACTTTTTTAAGTTAGTTTAGAAGCAACTCTACAACAGCACTAAAGAGGTGTGAGAAAAAGTTTTTCGAAACTTCGAGTGTTTACTTCACGCTGATGTCCTTCGTCCTTGACTTTCATATTCTGCTTCATTTCACCATCTTTTCTTCCGTGATTTTTTTTAATCCCTTTTTCTTTATCTAAGATGTCAGTCTAAGCAAATTAAACTTATATTCTGGAAATATCTTAACCTAAAAACAATCTTCTTACATATTGCTAGTGGTCTTTAAGATAGGCAATAAATACATGATATCGAATATGGGTCCACATTTTCTAACTATATAATTTAAAACAGCAATACCAATGAAATTGCAAGCACACGATTAAGAGTAATCGTGTATTGCTTTATAAAAATTTGGAAAAAAAAAGAAAAAAAAACATTGTAGGATTACTACGCCTGCAAGGTGTTGAGGAAACAAGAGCACCAAAAACGGTAACCAATACAGATTTGACGTACGTTGATTGTAACACGTGAACGATTGAGAATTACAAGTGAGCTACTCTACCATCTTAGGAAATGTTCAATTTTTTTTAACGTATTTTAATGCTGCAATTTCAAATCTTCTTTTATCAATCCTATGAATAAAACATTAAGGCGTCTGAAAATCGTTATATAAAATTGCTACATAGAATTTTATTGTGTAAAAACTTAAATATGTCTTCCGGAAAAACTAAGAAATGGTGGATAGCCACACTTGTAAATTCTCAATCCTACAGATAGACCAATGGAAAACAAATGTAGATTTGTCGAGACGACCAGGAGTATGATCCGTGGAACAGAAGCCACAGAACAGTGATATTTGAAGAGAAATCTCGCGAACATGATGAAATACATATATTAACTAAGATAACGTGACTGAAATCTTCAAGACTATCTAAGAATCACGTGATCAAGAGTGGCTAAAGATCTGTTCATCGATAAAAACTCACAGGCTTCGGAAATCCTATCAAATGAAATTCAGCAAGGCTAAAATAACTATCAAAAAGCAGTTTTCTAACAAAACATCCTAGTATTAAAAAAAAATAACGGTTTTATTTTTAAGAGCCTAATGGCGAAATCTTTTGTTTACCTTTGGTGCCGCCTTGATTTATTGCATAATTGATACTTTCGTTATTATTTATATCTTAAAGAGCACAGACAGGAATGCACAGATTAAATTTCTAATTTTAATGTCCACCATTGAAAAATTATAGGGATTTCATTATAAGTATCTTGTTTCTGCAACAGCAGTGTAATATTTTAAAAATCATGCTTTAAGCTTTTAACAACATACCTTTAACAACAATCTTTTGTTCACAACAACATATCTTTACTCGAGATATTCCTTGTATTTAGACACAATGTTCATAATGTTACATTCTTCATAGAACTTTTTTTTTGTCATTGGTTTACGCTAAATTGTTGTTCAAGAGTCATCTACTAATCTCTTCTAATTGCTTCAAAAATAATAAACAAAATGTTTGATAAGGTATAAATATTTGCTAATGGTTTAAGAAAATGGTTAAGATAAAAGTTAAAAAAAAATCATGTTTTTTTGTGTGTCAGTTCCTTCGTACAAGATACTTTGTTTTTATTTCAACACTGTCCGAAGACGGTTCTGGATTTTCTGGAGTTCTTCCCTTGACAGCTCGTCATCTAATTGCAGTCTAACTTATGCTTCCATATTGTTATTCTTGATCCAAATATCGACATAGCCCATCATGTTTCGATGATTTCTCAAGCTTTTATCGACTTGCTTTACAATCTTCCTGATCTTCTCCCCCATGATCTCAATCTTGTCTATAGCTTCCTTCTGCTTCTTCAAGGCAGCCTTCAATTTCTTCTTCTTAGTCTTCATTTCCTTCCGCAGCATTCGGTTCACCTGCATCAAGTTCTCCATCGTCTCTTCGTCCATGTCTGTATTCTGGCAACTCAGTCCCTCCACATCCTCGTGTGACTGTCGCTTGGCCTTCTTCTTCGGTGTGCGGTCGCCCATCTGCACGTTCACATCCCAAACCTTACGACGTTTCGCCTCCATCTTACGAATCATCTCGTCTATATCGAATGCTGACAGCTCCGTCTGAACGGCCGTGTCTAGCAAACTCTTCACGCTGTCGCCCCCACGTTCGCTGAACTGCATCGCAGACGCACTCTTCAGGTTGTACACGGTCTCAAGAATCACATTCTCCAGGTCATTTATTTCTCTTTGCAAATCTGCAATCTCCGCTGTTTTTATCTGCTCTTGCCTCTCTATTTCCAACAATAACGATTCTTTGGCATTCTGGGCATCTTCAAGTGACTCCTTCAGGTCTTGATTATCGCTCAGAAGACTCATATTTTTGCTTTACGAATTGTTGATTTCATCGGCCAGTTACTCATTTTCATCTTTTATCCGTTCCAGCTGGAGTGTCCGCTCTTCGAGTTCTTGCCTCCGCATCTCACTCATGCGGAACATGATGTTGCTCTCATAATGCAACATCTCTATCTCCGCTTTTAGTTCCTCTACCTCCGCCACGGTATCACCAGCCTGAATCTTTTTTGCATTCTCAAGTTCCTTTTGCAGAAGACCAATGGTGCATTTCTGCTTGCCCACCAGTGCCTCCACAGAAATCAGCAGCTGCGACCTTTCCTCCATTCTCTCCAATAAACCCTGGCATCTACTCCTCACGTTCTGCAATTCCTTTTCCATTATCTCCTTCTCCATCATTTCGTGCTTCAGTTGTTCCAGAGCTTCGCGTTCGTTGTGCTGAATTGCTGAGCACCGGTTCTGTAACTCCGTTATGCAATTTCGCAGCCTCTTGTTTTCAGCGTCCATTGTACCGATGCCCTTTAAAAGTAATGTTTGGATGTCAGTCAGAGTATTCGACTGCCTGCAGACCATTACATTCGGTGTCATTGGCTGATCCCTTCTGCTCAACTGCGAAGACGTAATGGACATCGGTTGTACAGACATGTTTACCACTGTAGTGCTGCAACAGGCCTGCTCTATCGTAAGGGTGGACGACGATAGTCGAGAATGGTCAGGAGGGGGCAAAGCATTCCTAGGAAGAAGCTCACCACAGGGATTGAACCGATTCGTAATTGCATTATTTCTTTCAATGCATAACGAATTATCAAATCCTAAACTTCGTAGGTTGCTCGAGGGTTTCCATCCAAACGGTAAAACATCACTTCCTATAATAGAGAAAGAAAACAAAATAAACATACGTATAAAAGCTTGCAACAGGATTCTTTAATGGTATTTCCAATTTCAACTCAAGTTAATGGAATGGGATCAATGTAACCTAAAACATCTCTAATCGCTCTACAAACTAACAATATTATAAAAAAAGCTTACTAAATATAAGGAAACAACCTGAATAAGAAAGGCTGGGATCTCTATTTCTTTATAGTTTTCATAAAAAAAAATCCCAGGTTTTTTAAATGCTTTGTAAGTATCACATAGATGTCAAGAAAAGAACTACCAATAAAAAACTTCATTCCATATTGGCTAAGAAAGTTGAAGTTATAAGAATTTAACGTGTGTTTCGTTGTTTGATGGAATAGGATACATTACACACATAATATAAAAAGCAAATGTGTAATAAAAAAATGAACTTGCTATAGGTTCCCTCCAAGAACTTGAACGTCACGAGGCCAATTACAAAGACTATAGACACTGGGTTTTGTAAAAACAAAAAAGTTTAAACTGCGATAAGAATATGCAAAATAGATTGCTACGAAACGTTCTGGTCTATCAAGAATAAAAGTAAATCTTATTTCACGGTAAAACATTCTATTTGGCCACTGTGTATCAACGGGATTTGTCGAATCCCTTCATACGGGTTAGGGTATCGAATAAGGTGAGAAGAAAAGATGTCTGGAATCGTTTATATCTTATCCGAATTTGGCCTTATGACGTTTAAGTTCCCGGACGAAACCTGTAGCACGTTCATTATTTCAGTACACAATTGCTTTTTATATTATTTGTGTGTGTAATGTATCTCATTCCATCAAAGTTGAAGTTTCTTTTGTTGTTTTTTATTTATCGCACATATATTTCAGTGGACGATTTTTTAATGGACCACTAACAACGGAGGCTAAGCCTTGCCAAAACAAGATGTAAATGACCATTATTTTTAATGAAAATTGTTCAAATTCATGTCAAACACAACTAGGCCACAAATACGTTAGCCTCATGACTCTATATTGGTTTTCGGTGTAAATCATTTTTATATTGCATAATTTCTGTGAATCATGGCTAATACCATTGATTTACGCTTTTTATTTAGATACCATAGTGATAACCGTTTGTTTATTTCTTTGATCGCGTCACATATTTCAGTGTATGACTTTAATGGGGCAAGAGCGACGTAGGCTACGCTGCGCCAGGAACACGGTATGAAATTGAAAACAAGTCTTTGAAACGAAGAGTAAAGACATAGAAAGAAGGAAACATCCAATCCCACGCCAGATTCGAACCCACGTTCGGGCGTATTAGCCTCCAGACAGGCCGTCGCCTTGGATCATTCGGCTGTGCCCCAAAGGCAGAAGTATACAAAAGTGAAATTCATAAAATTTGCCCTTATATTTTAAATCTTATTTCACTAATCAATCTTTTGGTATCAGATAAGTGTTAGCATTTAAATATGTTACAAATACCTTCAGTGGAAATATCCACACTACAGTTAAACAGCATTTTTTTTCCTACTCAAATAGTCAGGGATGTTATAATGCCCTAAAATTTAGAATCCTTATATATTATTTCTCAAAGGTGTTTTTGTGTCGGTACGCCATATCTCCCTTAATACTTCAACAAAATCAATGATCGAGACATTATTTTGAAGATTACGTTCACCTCTAATGATGAAATATAAACAAATTCTTAAAAATTATTGTTTTTGTTAAAAAAAACTGTATTTTAAAAACCGAGAAAGTGCCATCTATTGACAACGTGTTTAACTAATATGCACCACAGCTTTGGAGTTGTTTATTTCTCAAAGGTGTTTTTGTTTTGTTGCGAATTATTCGCACGGGTCAACTAGTTGAGTAATATAAGGGAAACCTTTGACGACTAATAGTAAATTCTGGATGAATAAAAATTTGTTAATAAACCAAGCTAATGTAATTTTAGTGTCTCTCAAAGAAAAGCAATGTTTAAGCAACATTTTGTTCCGTAAATCTACACGCTTTGACTGACACATGGTTAAAATTTCATAGTGATATGTTGATTATACACAGAACTATGAATCTTTTTCTTTAAATTCCCTGCACTCCTTACATTTTTCATTTCATATTCAGAATTTTTCAAAACTTGATTATTTACCATTTTTTTTATCCCAGAAAGTATGTGACCCAGGGAGGAAAAATTTTAGATGGATTACTAACTGGTAGTAGTAACAAGTAAAAAAAGTTTCATGAAAATCTGAGATGGTCTGGTTGAATTGACATGGAATGACGTAAGACCAAATGGTTGGAACTAGAATATGTTCAACACACGTAAATTTCCAATTTTGACCAAATGGTCGGTTTCCCCGCCATGCACTCTCACTACACAAACGCACACGAAGGTCACGTGACCTCAGAATCTAAGGTCATGTGATCACTAAAGTTTTTGGGGGTTACCAGTTATTAGTTAAAATCTAAGAAGAGTAAGCGATTTAGGTGTTAAGCATCACCAATACGATTCCCAACTACTACAAAATTCTAATTGTACTGAATTTGTAAAAGCAACTAGAATGAGATTTAATGTAATTAGTACTATTTACTTACTGTGAACATCACAATTGTCAATCTTATCTTATACTACTCTTATAAAGCTAAAGAGTTTGTTTGTTTGGAACGCGCTAATCTCAGGAACTATCAGTCCGATTTGAAAAATTCTTTTTGCATTGATTGAGGAAGGTTATAGGCTGTATAACATCACGCTACGAACAATAGGAGCGGAGAGTAAACGTCACTCTACGGGTGCTTCGGCGACGATGACGGGGCGGCTTGGCTGCACGAAGAGAACCGAACATTACCGAGAAGGGCCGAATTTAACGCGGGTGTTACCGCGGGATATAGCTCTTGTTTGTATAAAAGTTTTGGCTCAGAACTCTCCAAACCTGTGTCAGAATTTGGCTATTATCCTGGCTATCCATTCATTCCACTGAAGTGATTTTAGTTACCTAAAGTCATCAGTCAGATAAATTAATAAGTGTGGTCTGTTACACGCCTTCGTAGACCTTGGAATCTGGGGTGAAAAGGCTAAAGACGTATCGTCACCAACTAATAGTTCAACTATGCTGAGATGAGGTCGGGTGGTTAGTCCAACGCACCCTCCCCTCCCGCCTGCCTTTAACTCCTCGGGGGGAAAAAAACAAACAAACCAAATGTCCATTTTACAGGGCTGGGTAGACCTATGACTCGGTCTAGAGGAGAATTCAAAATGGAAAATTCCCGGGATGGAATCTGACTACTCGGGCTCTCAGTCAAGGACCCATATAACTTGGCTACCGTGTCCGCGTTTGTCCAGTCAGTGTTCGCAGATATTTTATACATGTGTAGAAGGCGGTAGTGTATATCAATGAAGCAACTAATACTTTTACCAGCAGATTAAAGCAAATATAAAACATTACAGACAAAAAAACAAGACTGCACCAAAGATTTGTTTTCGCACCTTGAGCCACCATCGATGGGAATATGGGACGGTCGTTTAATCCTTATTGGGACTCATCAACCAGATCCATCCAACGTTTTTTCTCTATTGTAATGTTTTCTGCTCGTTAATTCTTTTTTAATTTTATTTCAAATCTTTTTAGTTGGCATTTCCGATGCTTTTGTTAATTCCTTTTCGAACCTGGAAAGTTCACAGGTCAAGGAAATCAAACAGTTTTAAATATTGTACTTATTGTTGTTAGCTTTCTGGGGGTCTCATTTCCGGGAGGGGAAGAAGGGATCCGTAGCCTTTCGCGCCTGTAAAATATGTGTGGGCTCTCCTGCAAAACATTTCTTATGGTATCGCAAAGAATATGTTCTTTCGAAATTAGGATCACCTAGCGCCTTAATGGGGCGTTTCCGGACATGGGTTCATTAGGAATTTATTGATCCTTAGCCATGCCCCTACACGTGGTTTGGATATTACACGCGAGTTTTGCAAAACCCTGTATGTAAGATTTTTGTAGATATCTATAAAGGTTGCTTTTTAATTCCTGAGGGAGGACACTGTGATTATAGCAAATTCATTGCTAACAGTGATGGAATCTTTATTTCTAATTTAAGAGACTATTATACTATACATAGAATACATAAACAAATTCAGAAGAAATTCTCTTACCTTCGTATCTCCTCAATTCATGAAACCTCCTAAAAGGCATTCTTCAATAAAGGATTCAAAAAACGCTATGGAATAAACAACAAGACACAGGTTCCAAAGAAGAGGTTCCGAAGAATATTACGTTACAGCTATAAAACAAAACTTAAAACATAAATTTAATTTTAATTCTCCATTTTCCAATTCCTTTCGGAAATAATCTGAAACATATAAAATAATTTTTCAAGCACTGCTCTGTAAAATACTCGGGAGCGACATTTTGAGGGAAAACAATAAAGAGACCTGTGCTTTGAGGCGCTCTTGTTTGTGATTGGCTGAAAAACAGATACGTCATAATCATGTGAGGTTCCTTCCGATCGTCACGTTATCGTAGTCGGACTATAACACATCTTAGGGTGCGTACAGACCAAGTTCCATTGCAAACCAACGCCAACTCGATCGAACGTGTTCGTTGGTTTTGGGATTGGAAACAATTGGAAATGATTTTGATAAAATGCTGTTGTCCACATCGGATTTAGTTTTGAATTGGAAACCGTCGATTGTGGTTCGGTCATTTTACGCGGCAAGGTATTGAATTGATCGTCTCGTAATGTCGTCAAGTAATGATTTATGTGTAAGAGCCGGATTTTTACTTGTGAATTCTTTTGTTCAGAAAAATAAAGAAGAAACGTAAACCGAGACGCTAGTGGATGACAACACCATATAAAAATACAATAGTGCCTACAATACAAGTAATTTGCTGGATTAGTTTCGGAGTTCAACTGCAATACTCTGCCAAAAAATATCTATCTTCTTTTTTGAGAGTTTATAATTTCTATTGCTAGGATCCCGTAATATAGGATTATCCTGGTGTAGTTGAATTAGTTTGATACACAAAACATCATCCTATTCCATATCGACACAAGCAATAAACAATACGTACCACACCAGGTAATACTTGCCAATGACTGAAAACGTTTTAACTCGTCCACACAAAATCAAACATCTCTTTGAAGTTCCGGTAAGCAGGCCAATGCCAACGATCGCCATGGAAACCGTTGGAATGCATTGGGGTGCGTTCGCCACCGCCGTACACATCGATTCTAACGTATCCAAATATATGTCCACATGTGTCTTGGTATGCGTTGGAGCTTCGGTCTGTACGCACCCTTATACTATATTAACTCGCAATTAAGGTCCGTCACATACTACGTGGAAAAATAATAGTTTTCAAATTTTTGAAGCTAATGCCTTGGTTTTTGATTAGGGGTGGTCCATTAATTACGTGAATTAATTATGTGTTTTTTAAAAAATTTGGACCCCCCCCTCCTCCTTAGTGAGATTTTGCCGCACCCTCCCTTCCCCCTTTTGACCTCACGTAATTAATGGACGTCCCCTTATTATGTTGATGATCAGTGAGAATGATCCTACAGGGAAATATAAAAGACGATTGAAGGTTTCTTCCATACATCCAATTACAATTTCAAATTGTATTCCAGTAGCTAGCTGTACCAAAACAGTAATTTTAAGTTTATTTCCGCGTATTTAGCGGAAAGCAGGAGGACGTAGCTCACGCAAATCAGTTGTGATTGCTTAAATGATACATATCAGAAGTCCAATATCTTCCTTTCGCTAACGATCTGGACAATTTCTTACTTGAAGTTTCTTACTCTCCAAGAATGCTTTGATAAAAAGGGACGACATCTGGTTCTTTTTCTCAACCTGTGTAAAATTTACTTCTGTATTAGTGATACTGAAAATTAATTATTTGTCCCAAACAATTTTCATGCTCTTGGCAGATTTATTGTTTAAAAAAAGTGCCCCCTTAATTTTTGAGATACGATCCATGGTTTACAGTGTTACAAAAATTACTGGGGTGGGGATGGGGGCCCAATTATTAATTCACTAGAAAATAACGTTAAAAATATCGAAGAAGTAACATTAAATGATCTCTTACGTCTTAAAAAAAGCCTAGGGCAAAAAAAAAGTCATTTATTTACATTCTTTTTTTATTGTACAAATTGATAAACTGAAAAATTACTTTTCTAAAATCTCCCAAGATAACTTTTCGAAAAGTTATGTTTAAAAAAAAAATATGGCTGCTTGTAGCAGGATCTTGTACAATTCAGCCCTCTAACAAATCTACTTTTTCCTATTCCTCTGCTGAAATAAGCTTTTTTTAACTGCTTTCCAAGTTGGACGGCTAGAATTTCGCAATTTTATTACTGTTCGCACCTTTTCTTCACGGCTGCGTACTCCTTCTTGGTGGTCTCCAACTCTATATTGGCCTCTTCCAGCGATACCTGCTGTGCCTGGAATTTCGTCCTCATCTTTAACAGCTCGTTCTGAAGCTTCTTATCTTCTTTTCGCATTGGGAACTGTCGCGGGAATCTCTGTAGTCTTTCTTCAGCTCCTTGTAGTCGTCCATCAAGTTCCAATAGTCCCTCTTTAGACTGCGGTAGTCCTTATCCAAGTCCTTCAGCTTCGACTTGCGCTCGTTCAACTCCTCCAGTCTGTCGCTGTGTTTCTTCTCCAGTTCCTCCAGGACGTCCGCTTTTTTCGCCAACTCTCGCTCCAGGCGACTGTTGGTCTCTTTCAACTTCCGGTTTACGTTAGACTCTTTCCACATGTCAAGCATTTGCGTGGAAGCATCCAGTAGCTCGGATTTCTTTCCTTGGACGCCTGCGTTCGCGTTTCCCTCAGTCGGCTGTTTCATGGCTTCTGAAGATGAAGTTTGTACCTGAGGACTACAGAAACTTGATCTTCCAGAGGTTAATGATGATCCACCAATGTTTAGACCATTTCTACGATTGGCTGTGGAATTCCGTAAGTCGCAGATACTCAACTTAAGGCGAAGGGCTTCAGCCAGCTTTGTCACGGAATGTTTCTGCTGAGATAAACCCTCCTTCTCCTCTTCCAGTCTAATTTGACAAGATTCCAGGTGGCGCTTTAAGTCGTCGATTTCCGACTCTTTGACCGTGAGCTCTCTCTTCAAACAGGTAAGGTGTCCGTTGTCGGTCTGACGCTGCTCCTCCATGGCTGTTTTCTCTTCCTGCAGTTTCTTAATGATCCTTTCCGCTTCGTTTTACTTCTTCAGCAGTGAAGTGTTCTCAAATTCTCGCACCTGTACTTCACTGTTGGCAACCTGCAAATCCCGACTGCATTTCAGCAGCTCGACCTCCAGCTTGGTCCTGGTCTGGACTAGATTTTCCATCAAGGATTCGGATGCTTTCCCTTGAACATCCAATGCCAATGCGGCATTTTCCTTCGCCAGCTCATCACATCGCTTGGTCATCAGCGAGAGTTCAGCCTCGCTCTTGCTCAATTCTTTCTGCAACTTGTTCTTCTCTATCAAAAAGTCATTATTTTCAGATTCTAACTTCTCCATCCGACATCTAAGGTCTTCCACTTCTAATTTGCTCGTCTCAGCTCGACTCCGCTCCTGCTGTATCTCCGACATGAGATCTTGTATATGTTTCTTCTTCACTATATCCTCCCTATCCAGATTATCCGTCTTGGTCTTTAAGTTGCTGTTTTCGCTCCGAAGCCGACTGATCTCAAGAGAGAGTTCACTCAGATCGCTGAGGACTCTATTGTTGTCACTCCGCAACTCCTTCCTCTCGTTTTCCAACATGGCTAGCAGCTGATGCACTTTCTTGTTCTTCTCTTTCGACTTTTCCAGCTGTTGCAATAGCAGTCGGACATCCGCCGCATTGGAGAGACGGTTCTGCGCTTGTTGGGACAACAGTCTATTGGGACGCTTCGCTAACGAGTTTCCAGAGGTACAAGCAGCGGATGCCAAAGACGCGTTGCCGACACCGGAGCCATTTAGTGCTGGCTTACGTTGAATGCCTTTTCTCCGTGGTATAGTTCGAGGATATTCTCCAGACTGAAAGAGTACCTGGCAGTCGTCAACATCATCTAAAATTAAATGTAAATTAGCAAAATTAATTATCTTTTTTTAAATAAATATTTTATTTTTAATTTCTTTTTAAATTTGTGAAAACAGCTTTTAAATTTTATATAGCATAAATATCTTCAAAGATGTATGGCAATATTAAAGTTTATTGCAACAGCAAAAAAGAAAAAAAAAGCCCAAAACACACTACTATTTTCTACATAAAACATACGATCCCATGTAATGAAATCCTGGAAAAGGTGTACAATTTTTTAAGAGCGCTACCATTCGCCGCTTGATGTAATATATAAGTTATACACTGTCCGGCCACTTTATTAGGTACCCCTACCTAGAAGCGTGTTGGGCCTCCTTTAACTCTCAAAACAGTCTGAATTCGTCGAGGCATGATTCCTCAAGATGCTGAAAACGTTGTTGAGGTATTGTGTACCAAGCAAACATGAGTGTGTCACGCAGTTCCTGAAGATTTGATGGAGGTGTTGGCCTGGAGCAAACAGCCCCCGTTCCAGCTCATCCCACAAATTTTCAATCGGGCTGAGATCCGGGGACTCGATCTATATCTGGGGACTATAGCAAGGAAAAGTCATCGTCATGTTCGTCAAATCATCCCATAGTGATGCGAGCTTTGGGCACCGGCGCATTATCCTGCTTCGAAGTAGCCATCTTCATGAGGATAAACTGTTAACATGTTCGGTTGCTCTGATGTTTAGGTATACTTAAGCATCCCGACGTGCCTTCAGATTTATCAATGAACCCAACGTGTGCCAGGAAAACATCCCCCACACCATGACACTGCCCGCACCGGCTATAAGAGTTGTTTTGAGACACAGCATTAGTGCGCAGAGCGGGCCACTAATAAAGTGGCCGGACAGCGTATATCTAAAGACCTTTCGTTGTGTGGATCCATTAAAGCAATTTTCCTATTACGCTCAATTACGAAACGCTGCTATCAGTAATTAAATGGATTCCATTGTATTTTTAACATGGAATTCGACTTTAGATCGGAAAAGGAAAAACTCAACGTAAACGCAAATATACATAGAAAGTACTTCGATTTTTATTTCCCTCTGAATTATTACCGATCAAGTATTTTTGTAAATATAAGGTGAATTTTGACTACAAATGTAACTCTTGACTTGAAATTAATGTATATATTAATTAGGAAAGAAAGCAACGCCATCAATTCGGAAATGTTTAGAAATACTGAATAAGCATTTTCTGAGATTTGAAAAAAAAAAATTGCATAACGAGCTTCTAACTATTATCATGCCAACCCATATACAGGGTAATTTAATACAGTTTCCATTGTACGAAATGTTGAGGAACGTCCCGACACAATAGTTACTTCCACGTAGTGTAGATGTGAGCCAAACAATCGTATGGAGAATTTTGCACCAGGAGCAATTAAACCAGTTCCATTTACAGAGAATTCACGCTTTGAAAGCTGAGGATTATCCTCGGCGCTGGTTTTCACAGATAAAGCATTGTTTACAAGTGACGGCGTGTTTAATGCTCATGTGTGGGCAAACTCAAATCCATACGCTACGCCGCCACATGTTTACCAGCAACGAATCTCTCTCAACCTCTGGGCAGAAATCGTCAACTAAGTCGCTGTATGCTAATCACGAAGAGACGCTATTAGAAGTAAGGACATACTTTTCCAGAATACTTGCCGACAATAGACCAATACGATTGGCTTCTATTCTGTCACGTGACAACTCGGCAGCCATTTCTTTCACATCATTTTACGAGTCCACTTTGATGAGATGTTCATGTGGAAGGTTTTGTTGATTTTAAGTAACGAGATTTCGTATTCACTATTTTTCTTTAACTATTTAAAGTATTATTGACTCATACTATATTTCTGTGTTTTCTAAATGTAGTAGTGTTTTTGTTTTAAAACTCTAATATATTAAATTAAACTGCAGATAAAAACTAATGAACGTAAAAGACCATAATGCATCTTTACACAAATATATTAACAATTAAAATAAAGCGACGTTTCAAAGTTCCATTATTCGAACTTTTTCCTTACGCAAAGAACACAAAAATGAATACAAAAAATGTTGGAGACGGAACTGTAATCCAAATGAGCACCAAGTTTAGGCCAACATTCTGCAGTATGGATTATAACGAAATTAATCCCCAGACAACCCCTTCCTTCGATTGTCATTCAAATCGCACTGGGATCTCGTACAGCTTGCAATGCAGAAAAATGGACCCCTTCTTCCCAATATTGGTATCTCAATATTTTGTATTCATTTATGTTTTCTTTCCTGAGGAAAAAGGTCGATGACTGGAACTATGAAACGTCGCCTTGTTTTAACTTTAATTGTTAATATATGTGTAAAGGTGCATTATGGCCTCTGTATTTAATTACTCTTTAATATATATTCAATTCCTGTGAGGATTATCAATAATCCCATCAACAGGTGCTTAATTTATTTATAAAAACTAATAATAATAATAATAATTATTATTTCGAATAATTTTTTCCCACTTTGAGTTTACACAATGAGAATTTCAAACAGATAAATTGAATATAGATTAAAAATTTATAAATTATTACATAGTCCACTTAATGCATGAAATATCAAATAATGATTTTACATTTTTTTATACATAGAATAAATAAAAGAAAAGAAAACCGTTTTTCCTCTTTATCTTTATAATTTCTTTTTCTTCTTCAGTAACTAAGTTATAATAGGCATTTACAAGAATTTCAAAATTTCCTAAATTACAAATATAATTTCGAACATATTATAAACCAACTTTAATCTTCTATAAAATTTAAATCATAGTGAAACCATCAATCATTTGTTCTTTGTTATATATAAATTTATAATTATTATTTATTAATTTTTAATAAAACTTTTGCTGTGGCGATAAGATTTTATTTTTAATAAGATTTTCATTTCTTAAATTTTCATTGCTTTTGTGTTTATTAAACACAAGTTTCATTACCTTTTTATTTTATTTTATAAATTATTAATAGCTTTTAGATCATTCATGTAGGTTCTTGTCTAAACTGATCTAGCTTATTTTATATCTAGAGTCAAAAAAATCAAAATATTTAATTTTGCAAAGTAATTTAATTTTGATTGGCAAAAAATCTTTCATATCAGCGGTTCCCAACCGGTGGGTCGCGACCCACTAGTCGGTCACGGAAGGGTTACAAGTGAATCGCGACTTGATCCTAAAACTATCAGAAACCATCGAATAAACCATCAGAAAAGATCAGAAAAAACGAAAATCGATCATATATAGGGAAGGGATACGATACAAATATGGTTTTTTTCTATATTCTTCTAATCCTATATATATGGATGTATTCCAATAAGGAAAGGTGGGTCGTCAGCTGAAAAAGGTTGGGAACCACTGTTTTATACGATAAAGTATATATACTATTGCTTTTAATTTTTTAGCATTATAAATAAATTTTAGTGCGTGTACTGAATAAATGTTTCATTTATAGTTAATACTAAATATTTATATTATTTACCACAGCTATTTTATTACAATTACAACATTTATTAAAATTATTGTGTAAGCATTTATCATTATGGAAATATGTGGTTGGTTTATGTGGTGGAATTTATATTCTTGAGTGAATTAAAAGACATTTTTTATTCATTTATAACCACCTTATTGTTACTAAGACATTAAAGTGTTTTTGCAAACTTATTTTTTTTTCAAGATTTTTCCCATTTTTTATTCTAATGTTATCTGCATAAATAAACATATCACAATTTTTTATATAATCACTTACTGATTTGTGTTGATGAATTATTGTTTCAAGATTATTTCTTTAACAACAAAAACTTTGCTGAATTTTAGAAATCAGATGTGCCATATTAAAATTTCCAGATAAAAAAATAAAAAAGGTAATATTTGGAAGAAAAAAAAAATAGCGGTTTTCTTTTGATTATCGTTTGCATTATTTAGGGGTTTTAATTGTCATTTGCAATTAAAGTGCAGATCGAATTGATTATATTTTTTCTTGTAAATAGAAATTGCTATCCACACCTTCCAATGGGAAATTTTTTTTTAAAAAAAAAAAGTATAATTCATTCCTTTTTGAACAAAAATAGCTTATAGCTGAATATGCTAAGACCGCAGAATCTGATCTTGCCTCCAAAAAGGCGGTCTCCGTGTCTGTGTCCTAATAGGATCTTCTTGGTTCTAAAGATTAATGCAGTTTATACGAACACATCTTTTTCAATTCAACCTACTAAGTTGAAGGCATCGTTTTTTATTTGATGTATAATAAACACTTTGTAGCTAACTATTGTACTTTCATTGATGTACACCCTGCTGCAATACACCCCTATATGAATTATTTGTTATAAAAACAAATTAACTTTCATTAAAACGGACAACCTTCAGACCCTATTAGTCCGTTATAATGAGGTTCTACTGTATTCCTAATAGGACGCCACAGCGGCTATTCACTTTACCAATGTCGATGTTTTATTAAATTCGACTGTCATCGATTTTTCGTGGAAATCCTGTAAAGCCCTTACACTGATTTTGACTTACTTGAGCGAGTGAATTTACACAATTGTTACTCTTGAAGGAAATGAAAGAAATTTAAGAAACAATTCTAGTTTACGTGTAGGTTTCTAGTCAAAATTATAAGTAAAATCATTTTTATTAATTTCGGCCAGTATTTGCTTCGGAAACCTGATTTCAGAAGATTTTTTTTTATGGGAAGTATGGGAATTTAAAATCCACGATGATCCGTCATTCAAACTTTAAAAAGTGAAAAAGAGGAAATTACTAAATGTTTTCTTAAGATTCTATTTTTTGATTATCTGTGTAAGTTGCGTTAACATTGTGAGTCTTTGAGAATGTTTTTATATTTTATGATTTTTTTTTCTATTACAGCGGGAGATAATGAGGAGATAATGTTAAGCGTCTGCGTGGAAGCATCCAGTAGCTCGGATATAGTTTTTTTTTCTTTCCCTCGGTCGGCTGTTTCATGGCTTCTGTAGACGAAGTTTGTACCTGAGGACTACAGAAACTTGATCTTCCAGAGGTTAATGATGATCCACCAATGTTTAGACCGTTCCTACGATTGGCTGTGGAATTCCGTAAGTCGCAGATACTCAACTTCAGGCGAAGGGCTTCAGCCAGCTTTGTCACGGAATGTTTCTGCTGAGATAAACCCTACTTCTCCTCTTCCAGTCTGCGTTGACAAGATTCCAGGTGGCTCTTTAAGTCGTCGATTTCCGACTCTTTGACCGTGATCTCTCTCTTCAAACAGGTCTGTTGTCGGTCTGACGCTGCTCCTCCATGGCTGTTTTCTCCTCCTGCAGTTTCTGAATTATGCTTTCCGCTTCGTTGTACTTCTTCAGCAGTGAAGTGTTCCCCAATTCACGCAACTGTACTTCGCTGTTGGCAACCTGCAAATCCCAACTGCATTTCAGCAGCTCGACCTCCTGCTTGGTCCTGGTCTGGACTAGATTTTCCATCAGGGATTCGGATGCTTTCCATTGTAAATCCGATGCCAATGCGGCTTTTTCCTTCGCCAGCTCTTCACATCGCTTGGTCATCAGCGAGAGTTCAGTCTCGCTCTTGCTCAATTCTTTCTGCAACTTGTTCTTCTCTATCAAAAAGTCATTGTTTTCAGTTTCCAATTTCTCCATCCGACATTTGAGGTCTTCCACTTTTAATTTGCTCGTCTCAGCTCGACTCCGCTCCTGCTGTATCTCCGACTGTATATCTTGTATAAGTTTCTTCTTCACTGTATCCTCCCTATCCAGATAACCTGAAATAGTCTTCATGTTGCTGTTTTCGCTCCGAAGCCGACTGTTCGCAAGAGAGTTTTCACTCAGTTCGCTGAGGACTCTATTGTTGTCGCTCTGCAACTCCTTCCTCTCCTTTTCCGACATGGCTAGCAGCTGATTGATTTTCTTGGTCTTCTGTTTCGACTTCTCCAGCTGCTGCAATAGCAGTCGGACATCCGCCACACTGGAGAGACGCTTCTGCGCTTTTTGGGACAACAGTCTATTGGGACGCTTCGCTAACGAGTTTCCAGAGGAATAAGCAGCGGAGGCCAAAGGCGCGTTGCCGACACCGGAGCCATTTAGTGCTGGCTTACGTTTGCACTTCCATACAGTACCGGGATAGTCTCCAGACCGAAAGAGTACCTTGCAGTCGTCAACATCATATAAAATTAAATGATAATTAGCAAAATTAATTATCTTTTTTTAAATAAATATTTTATTTTTAATTTCTTTTTAAATTTTTTATTTGATATATAATAAACACTTTTTGTAGCTAACTATTGTACTTTCATTGATATACACCCTGCTTCAATACACCCCTATATGAATTATTTGTTATTAAAACAAATTAAACTTTCATTAAAACGGATAACCTTGAGACCCTATTAGTCCATTATAATGAGGTTCTACTGTATTCCTAATAGGACGCCACAGTGGCTATTCACTTTACCAATGTCGATGTTTTATTCAATTCGACTGTGATTTTTCGTGGACATCCTGTAAAGCCCTTACACTGATTTTGACTT
Organism: Thereuonema tuberculata; assembly: GCA_023159025.1. Classification (NCBI taxonomy): domain Eukaryota; kingdom Metazoa; phylum Arthropoda; class Chilopoda; order Scutigeromorpha; family Scutigeridae; genus Thereuonema; species Thereuonema tuberculata. The sequence continues at coordinate 4,630 of JAFIDM010031738.1, read as the reverse complement.
GCTTACTTCTAATCGACTGCTTGCAGCGTTCGGGGCCATTCCTCTGCATCTTTTGCTTTTATCACCTTCGAATAAGATGCCTCGCCTAATACGCTTCATGATTTCTGTGAGGAAAAAACAAAACTATCAATTAAAAATTGTGTTAATCATTTTATTCCATTGGACAAACTTAATTATTCCAATTGCTAAACAACACATTTAAATCCGAACTCAGTTTTCTTGTTTTTATTAATCAATTATTTGATTTCTATATCATTTCCGTTTCAATTTATACATATATATATTTATTCAGAATTATATTCCCGGTAGCCAAGAGGTAAAACGCTTTACTGCGGGTTGGAGAAGCCGGCTTCAATCCCCGACCTCCGCCGGTGTCGGGGATTTTTCCACGCTGAATGGGTTCTAGGGTCTGGTCATCAAGCTCTCTGTAAAATGGGTACCTGTTTCCCATTTTGGGAGTACAGTCGGCTGAACATTAGGAGCTTGCTTCCATGTGCCACCGTCCCCATAGGATATACCTACACCTAAGTTTAATAGCGTGTGGTAGACATGCGTATACTTTCGAATACTTCAATTTCAGCGGCTCCTGTTCAACAGGATATAGTTGGAGTATCAACTTTCGAATACCATCATGGCAGACCGCAAAGTTGATTTTGGAGGCATCGAAAGTAGTAAAGAAAAAAAGTAAAAAAATAAGTTAATACTCCAAGCTTAGTTGACATAAAAGAAATACATTACAGAAGAGGTAACTGGGGTTTTGTTTTTCGTTTGTTTGTTTGTTTGTTGTTTTTTTTGCTTTCTTTAAAGCCCCGCGAACACCATGCAATTTTTCAGCAATTTAGTCGTCCGATTTTGACGTAACGAGCAGTTTTGAGTCCGTTTATTGATTATATCAACTCGTGACGTCAAAATCGGACGACTAAATTCCTGAAAAATTGTATGGTGTTCGCGGGGCTTTAGATATCGTTGCTTGAGAACTGAAAGCCAACATATTTTGATAGGAAAGTTTAATGAGCTAAAAAAAAAAAAAGGGAGGATGAATAAAATGCAGTCATTTGCTTTCACGCCTTCAGCTACCATCGATGTTGAAACATTTTGATGCTGTACTAATTAGAATGATTTTCTTATTGTGGGGTCCATACTGGAAGAGGCAGAGATTTATGAACTTTCTCGCTTTCTGAGCTAATCATCGATAGGTATATCTGCTGATGACTCCTAATAAGGACAAAACAGCTGTCCCACATTCCCGTCGATGATAGGTCAAACCCTTGAAAGGATACGACTGCATTTTAGAAATCTCCTTTTTTTCATATTACGACAGTTTTAATTTTTTACAGACGGTTATATATATGGCTTATTCCAATTTAAAATTCATATTAAAATATAATTATAAAAAAAAATTATGCTAAAGCATAAAAATAAGGGTGACCCATTAAAACCGACCAGGACGTTGAACGTGTCAAGAAAAAAATTACCAAACTTGACCTAAACTTCCTCTTATGGAGCGTTGGGGGGGGTGATCCGCTGCGCAGACAGACGACTGTCCGCCGGAAAACGGTGGACAATTACTGACCCGATGGACTATGGATATGTTTTAGTTTAGAGTGTCTACTACACAATCTATATTTTTATTCGACCGTATCTTTAACAGTTTGAGGCACAGTCGATCCTGTCCGTATTTTCCGGATAGGCAGCAACAAATAGCCCATTCCTACGGTGTTTAGGAATCTGAAACGATGAAGTCAGTTTGCCGATCCGACCTTCTGTTCGGGAATTGTTAGGGAGGGGGGGTGGGAGACACGGACAGGATAAACGCAAGAGCATACACATGGGTCGCTAATAATTTTTGCTCCAAGGATTTTTTTTAAATGATGTAAATTACTGTATTTCAATTTTTTATTACTCTTTGACAGCTGTATAAAAATATATCAAATATTTTTTTTTCATTTTTAATAAATATGCTTCTTTTCAAACGATCTAAAAAATACAGAGTGCTAACGAATGGTCTTTGGAGGCCATTTTCTAATTCCTTCGCTTATTGTTTTAAGAATTCATTATCCCTTGAAAACTAGCCAATTTCTACAGCAATTATTGGAATGTTTCCTCATCCCAAGTTTTTTTTAAGTATCTTCTCAATACGTGGGTGGGATCTAAAAGAAGACTTGAATGTTTATAGAGGGCGCTGGGTATATTTCTATTCGATTTTAGTACGAAGAAAAGAAAACAATCAAATACCTGAAATAAAAAAGATGAAATTGTGAGTAATGTACAGAAAAATGCTGAAATTTCTGATTGGAGTTGTCAGAAATAAATTTTCACTCACCGCTTGGTTTTTTTTTTCTTAGCTCCTGAAATTTTCATTGAAAAAAAAAAACCCGGATAACATCGTATTTATATTTACATCATATTTTTGTTTTGTGTCTTATATACGTATTCTTATTTCGAAGGACTAGTTTTTTTTTAACCTCAGTATATAGCAGCAAATATAATTCTTTACCGACTTTAAAATTTCCTTTTACTCATAATACTTTCTAAGTTTATTTGTTTATTACAAGCTTCCTTTGTAATTTCCCCTGATCTTTTATTAAAGAAGAATATCCATGACATATGGCGTTTGCCCCCACCCACTTCTAGCCATGGGGGGATTACAAAATTTACAACAATTAATACCCTTATCAACAGCTACTCATAGCCGAAAAAACGAACCGATTCGGCCACGTACTCTACGAGTTATTTTAACATGGGGTCCTATGGGAAAAATGGTTTTTCTCCTACCCTCCTAAGGAGGTAAAAGCCGTCTAGAATTTGATTGTTGTGATTTGTAGTTCTACCTAAGAGCTATCGAATGACACCTATCCCAAGCGGAGGAAAGTGCGGGGGAAAAAGATATGAGCAAAAAACGAAGAAGTGTCAAACCAGAAGTGGCCATTTTTGGGCTTCATAAAAAGGATTAACCGGTTAGGTAGGAATCTAGAGGCAATCAAGTGTATTAGATGATAGGACTTTTCTCTATTATCTATTCTCTTTTGTCACGGAATTGTGACGAAAGTAAAAAAAGTAATTTAGCAATATAAAAACAATGCAGTGGAATAGTACACCTGGTGTCAGGGCGTCGAGAGGGAGGCCGCTGGACCCGAAAGACCCCACGTCCCGATTCAAGGTAAAAACAAAAACAAAACACAAGTCCAAAGGTAGAGGAAAAGATGTACATTAAGATAAGAACAATCTAAGGATTACACAAGATATATCTCGCATTTGGGAGACAGTTAACAATGCACATACAAATCATCAACTGAGGATAAGCAAAAATAATCATATAGGAATATAAAATACACTAAAAAAAAATAATGTTTAGAAGCTTCGTCTCCCACAAGGGTCTAAAGACGATACGTCACACGAAAGGTAGAAGAAACGGGGAAAAAAAAAATTCGAACACGTCACGGCAAAACTACTCCATGGGCGGGGCAGAAAGTTCGGGAGGCTCCACCTTTCGCCGGCCAGCTGAAAATCATAAAATGCAAATCACTCGTAAATCTAAGATGAATAATGTAAGAGAATAGCAATAATATAAGGCATAAGGCTGAAATATTATGTCGCAAGCCTTGCAAGAGATAGGGAGACAGATACAGATAGATAGATATAGTGTCACGGTTTTTTTTTATCCTCATTTATTTTTTTTATTACTAAACCGTGCCGCGTTTTATTGTTATAGAATTCTCCTCAGTTGCTGCAGTTTCAGTATTAATATTTTTCCTTTATCCGGTTTTTATCACTAACCCCCGTAAAACATTTTCAGTAGACTCGTTTTGTTATTTTATGTAGGAAAATATTTCCTTTTATTTACTCTATTACTTTATTACTTCAATTGTTGTGTAAAATGCAGAACCAGTAAAATTAAGACGAATTTTCTTTTTTTCGGAACCAAACGATTCCTAAATTCGTAATAGATATCCCACCCAAAACACTTCGTGTAAAATAAGTTGCCAAGACTCACATGCTCATAATGCTTTCACTGTTAAAAGGATATGAGATCTCATGTAGAGCCAAGCTCCTAATTCTACGAGGCCTAACTCTACAAGCCCTAACTCTAAAAGCCTTATATCTTGGTCAAAAAGTATGCCTTGGCCGTTTCGTGGCTGTCACACAGACAATCCCATGGATTTATATAAAGGATATGGAGTATGCCAAGGCACACTTTTTGACCAAGATAGTAGGGTTTTTAGAGTTAGGCATGTATAGTGAGGGGCTAGGCACTATATGAAATCTGATAACTTTTTAACAGTGAAAGCGTTATGAGCATCTTGGCAACGTATTTTACATGAAATGTTTTGGGTGAGATGAAATAGTTCCATGAAACGGCCAAGCCATACTTTTTTGAGCATGTGAGTCTTGGCAACTTATTTTACACGAAGTGTTTTGGGTGGGATTTCATTTCTTTTTGTAGGATGAGATCTGATAACTTTTTAACAGTGAAAGCGTTATGAGCATGCGAGTCTTGGCAACCCCTTATTTTACATGAAATGTTTTGGGTGGGATTTCATTTCTTTTTGTAAGATGAGATCTGATAACTTTTTAACAGTGAAAGCGTTATGAGCATGTGAGTCTTGGCAACTTATTTTACATGAAATGT